>VUQI01026892.1:34359-51862 GCA_015106735.1 Paratilapia polleni
CAGTCAGGAAGACTTTAGGGTTGTGAGTGGTGCTGTGCGTGCCTGGCCAAGGCTTGTCTTGGGGGTCAGGAAGAACAACAGAGGAGTGTTATGCTGCACTCTGCTGAAACCCAGCTGGGGCAGTACTTAACCCACACGCACATACACGCTACCAAGACAAGCATACTATTTTGTAGTTCAGTGAGCACAGTGCCAAGTCATTGTTAAGTGAACTATGGATCAGTGTGTGTGTATGTGTGTATTGGAGGAAAGGGCGTACACATGTGCTAGTTTGTTGTGGCTATTTGTTAGAAGGAGCCGCTTCTCTGAGCAGATTTATCCATGTGTTTCAAGTATGAAGCATTTGTGTGAACTGAAGCATTAATTTTGCATGCATTCTGTCTTTGTATCTCTCTTGCCTCGTTGCTTCATTTGCCCCCTTAGATTTTACCTAATAAATCCCAATGATAGTCTACTGATGTAGAACGATGTAATGAAAGAGCCTGGTGTATTTTCACTGAAGTCTTACAATAACAGGTGTGTGTCTGGGTCTGTGCGCAAGCTTGTTGATTAGACCTGGACTCTATCATACATGCTCAGAGGCAGCTGTAGTCAGACAAAGAATTGTCTCTGGATTCCAACAGATCTCCCAGGCCATTTCTGTTCCAAGGCCTGCTGATTTCAAGGCCTTTTTCCACGCATGCCTCAGTGCTGCCTCACTCCCTGTTTATTGACGTGCCTCTCTGAACATGGGTTAAAAATGAATGTGAAGCTGTGAATTTGAAATTGGTATCCTCATAGGGCTTTATCTGCAATGCTCAAAACTAGTATAGGAAAATCTTTGATTTGTCACACTAAACTGAGCCATGCCTATGTTTGTGTCTCTGTGTAGTATGTCAACTGGCTATTTTTTGCCTGGTTGGATATATAGACTATGCAGCAATGTGTACTGTTCTCTAGCAGTATTCTAAATTACTGAGAAGTGTTGCAGCCCTCTGTTGCACATAAAAAACAAACAAAAGAAAAAAACAACAACTTTAGACCAAATATACAACCCAGGATTGACCTTAGTGCAATCATACCATCACGTGATGTAACACAGCTGAGGACATACACGCTAATCAGAATGTTCTCATTTTACTGAAATTGTGTTGATCTTCTTGTGTCCTGAAACCTGATTCTGCACTTTTGCTCAGTGCCTCCCATTCTTCCTAACCTCTTACTTAAAATATTCAGAAACACTGGATATTTTGGAATCATAAAAAGCTCCTGTCTCCCATCAAGCTTCTGTCAGTGTGTGTACACAACCACTCTGATATCTTTATCTACCTCTGCCCAGAGCTTCCCAAAGCTGTCAGCCCCCCAGCTTAGCCATCCTCTTCTCTTTGTCCTCCTACTGCACAGTGAGATAGAAGCAAACAAGTCTGAAGCCTTCACTTGAACTTCTTTTCAAAACTTGTACAAAGTTTGGGTACTAACTTAATGACACTTTGGTCACTTTATACTTTGTGGAAACTGAACACTGAGAGAAACAATCAGCGGGAGAGGCACTGAGCATTCCTGTAAGTGCATGCCTCTGAACAATAGTGCTTTATGTTTGTCCAAGCTCCACTGTGCACTCCAAGTGTCAACAGAAAAACAAAGTCTGCTGCTAGACACCATTTAATCATTAAATCAGGGAACCCTTATTTTTTCCAAGAAACATTATTTAAATGTTTTGCATTGGTCAAAACTCCTGTACTTGCTAAATGGCCACTATATTGTTAATTGAGGCATGGCCTTTAATTAGTTAAAGGTTGAAATATTCCATCATTCTTCACAGTGAGCCCTTAAAATATGCAAAGGTTTGAGTGCTGTAGTGAAAGTGCAGCAGTAGGTCATTGATTAAGAAAAAGAAGCAACTTCTCCTTACTGCTGATTTGTTATAATGCATGCAAATGAGGAGGAGGGTAAACATAGCTAAACTGATTTCAGTCTTCATTTTGTTGGATAGAGTGCATCTACAGTGTAGTGCTAATAGAATATGAGTTACAACGGAGATGTGTTCCACATTATAAACTATGACCTTATCATTTAGTACGCTGCAATATGAAGACTGTAAGTACTGAGGGAAAATAAAATGTAAATACTCCTTAAAATTCTTGCATTTGTGTTCTACACAACGAAGACTTCAATAGACTTTTTGTTGCATATTTAAAATGTCAGTCACAAAGGCAGTATTTCAGTGCTTTATTGTAACGACTAAGAATTCCTTTGCAAGCTTCACTCTGTTGCCAACAAATCAGAAATTTTCAAACAAAATTCTTTATTGCAAAACTAAGCACCTCTGGTCAGACAGTGAGTTCAGTGTCTGAACCTCACTGAGGTAAATCAGTCCTAAGGCATAGTTATCAGGCCATATCAATAAAGCTGCCACCAGGTGCTTGCTTTCTTTCCTACTTTCTTACCTGACTTGGTATGAGGTGGAAATGCAGTACATTAAATTTTACATTTCTCATGGAGGGGCTACATGTGTGTTTTTTGATGATTCCTGAAAAGTGACAGTGTGAGAAACAAAAAGAAATGGGTTTAAATAATATATTCTACAGTATGTACTGACCACTGTGCTCCATCTTCTCTTTGTGTGATCTGAACAAAAAACAAGTCTTCTTTATGGGATGAGATGTACTGATTTCGCACAAGTGTTACCAGCGCAACCAGTAACCCTCAAATCCTCAGCCTCTGGCACAGGTTTGCAATCCTAAACTTTTCAGCAGTTTTCTTGGCCACGGGTATTCATGACCCTGGGAACAGTGACATTGACCATTTGAGTAATGCCACACACAGATGAAAATAAATCCCCAGTCCATGGTCTATAGATTTGTAGATGTGGGAGCCCTGGTTGAGGGAGCTTTCAGCACTCATGTAATCAAGAAAACTATGCCTCACTTTTTTTTTTTTTTTTGCTTGAAATTGTTTTGGTTTTAGAGAACTCATTTCACTCTACAGTGTGAAGACTGTTTAGATGAAATCCATGTATATTCAAGAAAACTCTAAGACTACAAGGTGAGGAGAGAAGGAACATGCCCATTACATAGACATTCATCATTACCATCGCCCTTCTCAGATGGGGCTATCAGTCTTACATCACCACATTACGGTCACCATGCTCCAACCTTCAGATCTGAAGGTGTGAGGTCACAAACTGCAATCTGTGGCACAATCATCTGTTCTTTTCCCACCATGCAGTTTGGCTCAGAGGCAGCTTTTATTACCACAACAGCTTCTTGTTGTTCAGAAGAGTTTGCCACACAAGCAGAGACTGGGGGGAAAGGGTATGAAAAATGATCTAAGAGGATAGAAATGGAGGCAGGGAAGGGAGGAAAAGAGGAGAAAGTGGCAGATAGCATAAGAAAGAATATGAGATGCACTGAATAAGGCTATGAGACTGTAGAGAGGAGAGTACAAGGCAGTAAAAACTGAGAGAGAAAACAGATGTGGACTTGGGGCTGACTGATGCAAATCCTGGTCTTGTCAAGTAGGACTGTCTTCTTTCTGTTCCTTTTCTAATTTCTTTCTATTCTCTGCACTTGCAAACCACAGACAGCAGATGGGTGATCCATAAATTCTAATAAAACTGGCAACATAGACATAATGCACAGAAACTACAGCCACATCTCGCTGCAGAATATGCAGATCAAATCAGAGCTCTGCTGACGGGAAGGATCAGAGAGACTCAGCGTTTGTATGTCAGTGCGAGGAGACAGCGACCACCCTCTTCCCCCTTTATCTTTTTCTTTCCTCAGTACCGTGTTATTTATGAACAGTGCTATCTGTGGCAACACCATTGCCCCCTCCCTACTCCCCTCTGCCCTGAGAAGGGATGATGTATTCTGCTGCTGGTCCACTAATGACGAAAACCAATCCATTGCACTTAGCGGGGGGCACTTTAAATCCCAATCTGAAACCTCCTAATGATGGCATATATTGATCTGTCTAGAGACCTTCAAGTTCTGCATCACAATGGAACAAAGCATGTCATGAAGACATGCAGTACTGTGCAAAATTGTTGAATTCTTAGCAATCACCCATCAGGAAGAAGTCTTATTACCTCTGATTCACTCTGCAGCATGCCACTGACCTTGGACATAAAGCCAGAGTCATGGAGAACCCTCTTATTCTATTTGAAGAACAAGGAGTTTTGGAACAGATGGTATTGCCTCCACAGACCCTTATTTTAATGTCATGGAGGCAGTCTGGAATTATAGGAGACGGGAGACACTAAGACAGCCAAAATCCTCAGAACTGTGGTAAATTGTAAGACGCTTGGTACAACTAACCTGCCACATTTTTCAGGGGACTCAAGGTTTTCAAGGCTGGATAAACTACATATTGGTTTAGGTTTTTGTTCTTGTGTCACTGATAAATAGAAAATAAAATCATGGCATTGTTTTGTAAGGCAACCTCATGTAATGCCAGACACATTTGCATAGTACTATACACCGGTTAATCATTGCTCCACACAAACTAAAAAAATAAATACTAAAATAAATGCTGGTGATCTCCTTCTTTTCTACTTTGACTTTTTTAAAATTCTTGTCTTTTGTGTTTCCGTTTTATTTATTTTTTTCCTTCTCTGTTCTTGTTGCCGTTTTCCACGTCATCTGTCATCCACTAGCTTTGGCTGCGGGGGTGTGGGGTCTGCAACAGTGTCACGAGGCATAAGGGCATATGTCCTACTCATGATCCCTTTATGTAAGGGGTTTTATTTGGGAGGGAACACTTGGTTAGGATTGGTCATAAGCTGAGGCTAATTGGCAGCAGGCAACTGGGACCCTTTAGAAAAAAACAAAAGACTACGCTACACTAACAGAAAAGTTGGGATGACTAGGTGTTGCGGAGTTGGTCGAAATTTAAGAAGTGGTGGAGGGACTGTGGCTGCAGCACTGAGTATATCAAGGATGTGAGGAGTAGGAAGTGGGGGCTAGGGGGAAGAGGGAGAAGATGGAGGCAGAGGCGCAGATGCAGAGTGTAGCTAACAAAGGTTGCCATGACACTGGTTGATAACACTACCAGCCTGTTGCTTTTGTGAGTGTGCACAGACTAATATATTATTGATGCACAAATGTAAACCATTAGTCGAAAACTACAAAGACATTATTAAAGATTAAATAATTGTGACATCAAGTAACAGTTTATTTTTTATTTATTTCAAAAACATGATTTGTTTTATTTTAACCTTTATTTAACCAGGAAGTGAACTCTTGAGATTAAGAATCTCTTTTGCGAGAGTGTCCTGGGCTGACATAGGCAACCACTTAGCATGTTTTTCAGTGATATCGAGCTTTTTGGGGTGAAAACATGTAGTCTGAAATGTTTGTGAATCTCTTATGTAGATGTTACCTTTTTAAATGTCAGCCTATTAAAGAGAATTAATAATGTGGTTAGTTGATGAATGTTGTTTCGGAAATCACTAAATCAGGAACAATGGTAAATGCAGTTTAAGCATTTTATCATTAATATGGAAAGGATTACTTATCTTGCATCTATAATGCATCTGTTGTGCAATCAAGTCAAGTCCCGGCTGGCCAATAATGCCTGTTAGATTGATGTCTTGAGGCTGCAGCCGGTGAAGCATGAGAACAAAAGATTTCTCAAATGTGTTTGCATGTGGTTTAAAGAATAGTCAAAACCAAGTGATAAGTTGTGGAAAAAAAAAAAAATACCCCACTGGATTTTGTTTGGATTAGGCCAATTTTCTACAAGATATCAGTAATCTCTGGAGGATGCAAGTTTAAAGCCTTTTTCCAGGGTGCAGACACACAATCTGGTCAACATCATAACCCATCTGTGGCTCTGGATCATCAATGGTCTGCACCAAGATGATGCACACACTGCCAGCAAGAACAGACGTGAGGGGGACAGACTTTACAACACATGTAACCTGCTCTTTCTTTATGTTGTGCACGTATTTTATTGTTCAATTTCCTATTGCCCTTAGGGGTGAATATGAGGGATGGAGGGATTAAGCAACCAGGCAGAATAATTCTGTCCACACATTGGCTGGATTATGTTCAGACTTTGCTTCAAGGATGCTGTTTGATTCTAATTGCAATTGGCTGTTATATAATACTGTTTGTGGAGTTGGTTTGACATTAAATCATATCACAATAAATCAAAATACACTGTGGTATTAACCCTGACCACAGTCATGATGGAAATTCTTCATCTTTTTTTCCTTTTGTTTAGTTTGTGCAAGCCAGTTCACATTTTTCTGCTGCTGGCCCCCAGATTTATCTGCCCAATCTGTCTTTGTTTCCATCTTACTATCTATGCATTCTCCAACTCATTTCTTTTCCAGGCAAACTTCCATAATCCTTTGATTTTTCTGACACCAGGGATGAGATCGATTGAGCATAGTTCCCTGCAGCTTCCTGCATCCTGGACTTGTTTTCCAACTTGAATCGATGCTACGTCATAATAACCCTCCCCCTTTCCCTTTTCATTCTTCCTGGTGCAGCAGCAACACCTCCTTCATACATCTCTGTCTTCCAGCATCTGCATTTTGCACCACGGAGCACAGCACACGAATGAGTCTCGTCTGACAAAGGCCACATCGATTTCTCCTGAGCCACGCGCAACGCTGGGGAGCATTGATCCAGGCGCTGTTGAAATAGTGTTACTTATTGAGATGTGATTACGTGCTAAATGGCGTTGTCCATAATGGACTATTTGGACATACAATAGGAAACTGTCATGTAGAAATGCTGTAGTGTGGGGGGCACACCTAGGAGATGGTGTGTTTCCAGTAGTTATACTGTAAAAAGAGGGTGATTTCCTATTCACTAAAGAATACCACACACTGATATATCAAGCTAAATAATTGATTGTGCATAAGAATATAGAGGATTTCCTACAGTGTTTGACAAACTGCTCAGTTTCTTCTTTTGCATCAGAGATTTCTATAGATCCAATGAATTGCAAGCAGTGCATCAAATTTTAGTCTTGAGTCTTGATTCATGTCTTCTTCATTACAGCTTGCTCACAAAATCCTCTAAATGGTAAAATTCAAAGCAAAATGAATTCATGATGTTTAAACCGGAGATTCAGATGTTAGCAGAAATAGCCCGGTACTCAGAAGATGAAAAGAAGCTTGGAAAGCTGTTGCAAATGACAAGTGCATGTTTTCAGAATGCTAGTATGCTAGGGTTTTGCTCACCAGCACCTTAGCTTACCAGCAAACAGAGTAAAGCTGGATTTACGTTGATGTCTGTTTGCACAGCTCTGCGCCTACGCAGAGAGAAGGATTATAGGAATTCAACCAAAGCATAAGCTGCAGAGATGCGCTTTCATGCATTGCCCTCAACAGCAAGCCTGTGGACGATACCTAATGTGTAGGTCACATCCAGGCTGGTTTTAAAATTGTCTCAAACAGGAAAGGGAACGTCACCAAGAACAGAAGAAAGCAACTAAAAAAAAAAAAAACATAAGAAAGCTCAAACAGACACTTTAATTGTTTAACCCTGCAGTACAAAGAAGTTTACCTGTATTTTGATTTCTGTTTTTTTTCTGGAGTAGGGGGAAAGCTAAAGGACCAACAACAGCATGGAACAGGAGTAACTCTTATTACTGGTTGTTCCACATATTTTTATGCTGCCCCCATGTGGCCATACCATACTGTAGCCTAAGTAGTTCCTACTTCACTGGACACAGAAGAATTTCACTGTACTACTTGTTAACGTATCCAGCATGGCTTTTTCATGGTGGGGCTGTATGTTTTCACTGTGTTGGGCAGATTTATACACTCCATTAGCCATTAAACTCTGCAAGTGTCTATAGCTCACCTAGGAACCATCCTGTGGTTGATGATGTCAGAAAAGACATAGGTCTACTCTGCTGATAGTGTACATCACTCCCACACCTTTGACCTTTTCCCATAAGTACTGCAGAGAAGTGAAAGGACAGGGACATAGTATGGTGGGTAATTACTTCGATTTTGACTCTTGTTCCTTCTTCTCTGTCTTCTATCTTATCAGTCAATCTCTTTATTATTTCTGCTTTCTTCTCCTGCCATATGCTCCTCCTTCTCTTTGGCCTTTGACTTGTTCGTGCCTCTTGTTATTGCCTCGCCTTCTCAGTCAGCTGTCACCGTCTCTAGCGTTCCCTGAATTACATTGTTTACCTGTTTTAGCTGCTCCCTGCCTCCCTCGCCTCCCTGTCACCCTGACCTCCTGTGTGACTCTTGTGTTCCTGGCTGCCGGCAGATCTGTTGTTCAAGAGCTGTTGGATGAAAATGCCAGATGAGGAGTTAATTGTTTCATTACAGACATGGTGTCTGGACCACACTCAATAATTTAAGAGCTAATGAGTATCTCTTCACTTGTCCTCGCCTTGTCTTCATGCATGATGGGTGTTTTTGCAGCATGCACCTGCAAACAGACTGAAAACTCACATGAACCACCCTCCAAAATTGTTTCTAACAATAAAGACATTGCACAATGATCAATAGCTCTTACTTTTACAACCGCTCAAACAGCACTGGTAAACACATTCAATATCAAATCAAACTTTAAACTTTCCCCAGAGAACCTCTACTTTATTGCTGCGTCGACCACATTTTCTGAAAGGGAAAAACATAATTTTACATAATTTTTTTTGTCTCGTGCTGGTGAAATCAATGTAACATTAAATGTGAGTCTTATTGTCAGGACTGTTATTCTGAAAAGGTTTGTACACCCCTATGTTTTTGGACAGTTTGTGGTATTACATCAGATTATAAAACTGAAAGACAGAGCAATCCTCAACAATGGTTCTTGTGATACCATCATTTTAAGAAAATTCTGTTTGATTTCATGGACTTAAAAATAACACGAATAGGTTATGCAAAAGTATGTGCGTGCCTTGTGTTCTCCTATCTCAATTGTGTCAGCGAGAAATATTTGATCAAATATTAATTTCGCTTTGCTCAGATCTCATATTCAGGTTGTAGTTACAGGTTTTGAACATGAGAACTGAAGCAGTTCTGCATTTTCTTTTCTCAACAGATGCAGGTAACACTTCAGAGGATTCTCAGTGGGTTTTAGGGTGTATGAGATCCAAATTCAGATAATTTAAATTGCAGGTCTAAGGATAGAGGTTGTCGTGCTGTACAGACTGTAAAGCCCCCAGGGACAAATGTGTAATTTTGGGTTATACAAATAGAATTGACTTGAAATGACTTGAGATAAAATGAACACAGTGTAGATTATGTGATTCACTTGGGATCTTGTTCGCCAGGTTTAAAAAAAAAAAAAGAAAGAAAAGAAAACAACAACAATTTTTAGTAAACCAAAATTAGGAATTGTGGTCTTGTCACTTGTGACTAACTGTAGTAGGTGTACATAACATACATTTGCACATTCTATTTTACATAAATAAGTTAAACATAGAATGCGTTGCACTTGTTAAGCATGTGTGATGTAATTGTAATAGGAAATGTGCAAATCACAGAAACAAACAAGCTGTGAGTTGAAAACCTTGTTTAAATACGGGCCTTTTCATAGCACTGTACATGTTCTGTTCAGTCACTCATATTTAAAGTATTTCACCTCATCACTTCGAGGCAGATTTCCTGAGGGAGTTTGATGTAATCTCATTAGTGTTGTATGACTGTTGTTTTTAGTTACTCATAGGGCCTGGATCTAGGTGCCTTTTAGCTTCTCCCTTTTCAGTCTTTTCCTTCCTGGCTTTGTAAGGAGCTGTTTTGCTTCTTTCACAGGAACTCGATTGGTTCTTGGTGAGGAGGGGCTGGATGTCCCTCCCCCTTCCTCACTGGCTGTTGCTGATGATTTCATGCTCACTTTATGATTGCCGCAACTTAAAGAGCGCCAGACAAAGATGTTGCTTTGGAGAAATGTCAAGACCTTACATCATCACCCAAAGTGGAATCGAATGTGCACTTTGATAAAACTGCGAGTTAAAGCCGAAAATCACTGACATTCCAAGGTGCATCCATCTTATCATGTGATTTCAAATCAATTTGCACTGTAACAATAAAATGAATCAGGTCAGTGCTAACAAAGTGGACAAATAGTGAAGCGTGTAAGTAAGGCTCAGCTCTCCTTCACCTCAGACACTCACACAATAGAAACTCATTCTGCTGCCTGCCTTCCTCTGTTTGCTCTGTCTTCCACAGGCCACTGCACCCAGACCTAATCACTTTAGAGCTGCTCATCTGAACCCTTCAGATCATCAGGCAGGACTAAACCTTTGCTGGTTCTTTTGGACCAGCAAAGGTTTACAATAGAGCTTTTTCAGTGGTGTAGATTTTGATTTGTAGTTTAACCTGTTGACGTTACACTTTTAGTCTTTCATCGATTTTTTTTTAATGCTCTCATCACCATCTACTGCCTCCACCAGCATCAGAAAGACAAAACACATGTAGCCTTAGCTAGCTAATTTCTTTCTGTCCCTGAATTGTATTTCTGCCACTGTTATGTGCATCTAATGTGCAAGCTATTTGCCATTGTAGCAAAAATTGAGTCAGTTCAATATGTTGGCTGGATGACACTGAGTATTTATTTATTTATTTATTTTTTTTAGAGGTTAACCAGTGAATCAGTACATGAACTGTGTGGCTTTGATGTGTAGTCTAAATGTTCCCTTAGTCTATAAGGATTATATCTCTTCAAGTCCCAGCAACCTCTATTATGTATCAGGTCTCTAAGATCTCCTATTCCCATTCTTGCCTCTTCTTTGCAAGAGTCTTAACATAATTGGGCTTATTTTACAAGACCTTTTCCAATGCTATCCTACACCCACCTTCCCCACTACCCACTCATGCCCTTTGTAGATTATAAGCATTCACCCCACATCCGAACCAGCTAAGGCATTAATTACAAGCTGTGTGCATATTGTTGTGTCTTATCTCACTCTCCCACAAGGACTCGTTAGACAGTTGAGACATTTTTGGGAAGGTCATTTCTCAAAGAGCAAAAACAAATGAGAGTGACATCCTGTGAAAGGAATATAACATGAGATCTACAGCTGACACTTTTACAAAAGTCATTGTATCCCAATTACTGCAGCTCTTTGGTGCTTTGTGCTGCACACAGTGAACTTATGCAGAGCATAGAGGCAGTGTGGTTCACTTTTCTTGACCTTCAGTCCTGCTTACTGTGCCTGACTGAGTGAGTGAGCAGTACACTCACACATCCATCATATGCATACCATACAGATCTCAGCACTTAAAATTGGGTTGAGATCTGGTGACTGAATGCCATAGCACATGATTGACATAATTTTCATACTCATCAAAACACCTAGTGACCTCAGCCTATGCGTGGGGGTGATTGTTATCTTAGAAGAGATCACTCCCATCAGAATAGGACTTTTTTTTTTGTTATAGGATCACCCAAAACAAGCACTGATTTGCTCTAACACATCCCTCTAAGAGGACAAATGGACCAAAATCATGCTAGCAGATATCTAGTGGGAGAATGGTTTTGGTTATTAACTGGAAGTTTTTATGTAGGACAGACCTTTTCACATGGAAACCATCGCTGTATAACAACGGGTAATCGTGGAAGCAGCAGGTGCAGCCCAATAGCCACATTCTTCTGTGACCAACATCTTCCATGGTCATCTATCGCCAGCTTCCTAATTTAAGCACAGCTTAAAATTCAACCCTTGGCTGGGAATTGCTTTTAAAATTACTCTCATGTGCCTGTTAGCAATCATACCTCTAGCCCTTGTGCTGAATATAGATTACAAACCAGAGGAAGAAGGCAGTCAAGTGACATGCTACAATATCAGCTGTGTCTGCTTGCAGCACTACATCTTGTCTATACTTTAAAAAAATACTTTCAGTTTTTTTTTCCTCTTGTCTCCAAACATCCCTTATTTTTATCAGATGCATCTGAGCTGGAACATTTATTATATAGCCTATTTGTTATTCTTGTTACAGTATCAGTTGAAAGAAAGAGGCAAAGACCCTGAAGTAACTATAGATAAACACATTTAAGATATTCTTTGTGAATTTCTCTCTCAATTCAAATTGAAATACTTGACTTTGCTTTCAGTGAATGTTTCGCTGTGGGGTCAAACCTCTGACATTGTGTTAGAGTTGGACTTCAAATGTAAATGTGGAGAAACTTTCTAAACCTTTCCATCTTTATGAATCTGATTTGAATCTTCTCTGGAAATCTCCTACTTACTGGTGAGTGCTGGACCTGATTTGTATCAGGCAGTTTTTAGTCAGACTTTCCCTACCCTGCTTGCTGGCGTTTGTTTTTCAGTGGGGTGAATAGGTAACTGTGAAAACATTGTGCAGTAGTGGAGTTGCTGTAGATCCTTGACCACCTTTTGTTTGCTTGTTTCTCCATCTAACTGAGATTGCTAATAAATCTATTATTGATTGCCTTGTTACAGGAAGTACAGAGGGAGAAATCAAGTGTAAATCCATTGGCATGCACCCATGTCTGCCCTCATTGGAAGGTTATTGTTTTACCTTTGCCCTGAAAGTTTGACTCGTAACTCTCTCAGGGAGGGGGAACCATGCCAACCTGTGTTTCCGCCTCAGAGAATTAGTCAATTTAATTTAGGCTTTGTAACCTTGAAAACGGCATTCATCTTTCTCCTCTATAGATTTTTTTTTTTTTTTTTTTCACTTGACTGCTCTCCACCCTCTTTCCCCATACTGTTTTTTGCCTCTCATTTTTCTCAATAACACCAGCAACACTGGTGGCAGCCAGGCGTGGTGAAATACAGACTGCAGTTGGATGAAGTGCAAGGCTCCCAGACAGACGTGAGCAGGGTGAAAGGATTGGGAGCCCCATGCCAGGCAATCTCCCTGATAATGGAATGTGGCCGTTCAACAACATTCATAAATATTCAGATGAGGCAAAATGAGGCTGCCCAAGAGATTGTGTGGTGCAAGCTGTCAGCGGCATGTGCAAGAAGAAACAACAGCAGCTTTGCTGTGTTGGTGTGCTGCAGGGAAGAGGCCAGGATCTCTTTCTGCCATGTAGCGAGAGTCAGGAATGCGGGGGTGATATTGTTCTTTTTGTTGAGGTTTGTTTGATTTTTAAATATGAACCATGTTGAGCATATCTCCTCTTTCTGAATGGGTAAAACAAACAACCCACTGACTCAGAGAAGTGATGTATGCGGGCCGATTGAGGCCTCGCTTCACCTCAATAATTGGCATACGCTGCAGTTTCCCCTCAAAGTATGTGTTAGAGCCACAATTACCATGGTAGTGGCTAGCCACATTTCAACTGAAAAATGCCAAGTCTGTGGGTCGTAGATAAATCCTGGAATCCTAGTAACTAAGAGATTGTCTGCAGGATAACAGCAGTAGGAAAACAGTCATATTTATAGAAGTAGTCATATTGGCTTAATATTTGTGCTACTATTACACATTTCCAAGGATTTTAGTTTGCTTGTATTCAGAAAAAAAATTATCTAATATCACAGCAACAAAACATCAACAGTTTTTTTTTTTTTTGTTTTTTTTAGTTATATTTGGTAGAACCAAAACTTAAAATGGGTAAAGTATAGCTGAAATTTAAAAAAAAAATTAATTAATTCCATTTTCTGACAGCAATCTAGTTATCATTTAGAATAGTTGTACACAATCAAAGTACAGAACCATTAATTCTATCTGGTCACAATAGCCCCTAACCTTGTCTGGCATTCTTGTTCTCCTGTCTGTGAGAGCTTCTTTGTGTCATGGCTTCTTGTCTTTTTCTGTCTGGCAGCTCTAGCTAGATGTAGAAGTTTGATTGAGCATTGTATATGAAATGGCTCAAAGCTCAGACAAAATGAGGAGGCCACACAGATAATAGAGTTTGAAATAATCAGAATTTATTTAATTAAGTTAAACTCAAATGAGTGACTGGGTCAGTCATGTGCTGAGTGTGAAAGCAGGCATGTGGTGGAGGTAACTAATAGAAAGAAAGTGAACCAAAAGCAAACGAAACCCAATCCAACTACACTCCTGTCTGCTGGGAAGAAAAGAGAGAAGAGGTTAGCATTAAGCCCATTTTAAAGGAATTAGCAGGTGTGTTACCTTTTATAACCAGCCTCAAACTCTGCCTCCAACACAAAAACAGTAAGAGGAAGTAAAGAAGGAACAGGCAGTGTGGAAGGAGACATCACAGCATGGAGCATGGCCCACTGTGCAAATGATTAGACTTTTTAGCCCCTCTTTGCTTAATCTCCTTGTGCCTAGGACAAACCTATGTTTAGAAAACAAGAATATAAAGAAATAAAAAAATATGAACTTACAGTCACCAATTGCTTTTATTCACTGTTAAGAAAACACTGTTGATGGATGAAAATCATTTAGTTAAGCTCATCATCATGGGTACTTGGGATCAGCCTGATTACAGTATGTTATGCCTGATTATTGTAACAGGATCTCTGATGATAGGGATTAGAGGCATTGAACCACTAACTCTCATTTGGCAAATGTTTTCAATAGTAGGAGCAAAACTTTAGAATTTGCTATATTAGTCTCTAGGTAATATCTTAACTTTTACATTGATTGCTACTAAATGTTGTAAAGACATTTATGGGCCTAACAGGATGAATTTTGCTGATTCCTAATAGAAAACTATCTCAGGATTAGTATAACGTACAGATATCCATACTGCACAGAGGATACATAATGATTTTGGTGATCTCTGGACTTTTTTTTAGCAACAAAATAAAATCACAATTGTATTTTGTTCAGTACTTTGGTATTGAAACAAATACTTGGGAAACTAATGACATTACCAGCAGTATGGGCTGTACTTTGTTTTTGATGCTATATATTGACATGCTCACACACTAGGCTAAGATGATCACACTGTAATCATTTGACCTGCTTAAGCATGTTAGCATTGTCATTTTGAGCTTCTTAGCATCCTGACATTAGCATATTGCATTCTTATTCTTGTTGGCTTTTAACCGGGACCTGAGTGCAAAATTTTGTTTCACTCATGTGAATACATGTGTTGGAATGACAATAGAAACCTTTGAATCCTTGAATTTAGCTCAGAGCACCCTTACGCCCATAAAAGATGGGTGTAGCCATAATTAGTTTGTGAAGTCCCTTTTGAAACCTCAATCAAGCATTTTGTCATCTTGTTTTTTTTTTTTTAATTTTTTTTTGAAAGCAGACATAATGTGTGAGGAGGGAATCTGACTTAAAACCGAGGACACAGTCGTGTTCCACTGGCTGTTACCACCTGACAGTATGTGCATCCTCTGATGTGACTTCATTCTTAATTTCATTTTATTTTCTAGTTGGCTGATCTATATTGATCATTTGTGATCAAGAAATACATCTAAACACCTTTGCTTTCCTTTCCTCCGGTACACGACGAAATTGCTGAATGCAACACTTACACTTTTTCAGGTCAACCCCCAGAATGCACTTTGCAAACCACTGATTTGAAACAAAAGGCTGATCGACAACTGTCAACCCTGAAATTAAATGTTAATGCATAATGTCTGTGAAGCCTTCTAATGCACATCATTGGCACTGTTACTGAAAGCTGTTTAATGGAGCCAGTCTCACTCACTGAGACTGATGTAACATTTACAATAATGAGGTGAATAAATCAGACCACCTTGTGCCATAAATCAACAAAGGTATGGGAATGTGTGTGTTGTGAATTTGTCTTTTTATGCATCTGCTGGCATTTTCTGTACTCCTGGTTGCCAGTGCCAGTAACTTGACTCACTAATTCTGTACTATTCATGAGACATGGAACACAAAGTAGCCTCAAGGCACCTATTGTTAATACTGCATATTCAATTGTCATCCAGACATAAAAGTGTGTAGATGTTCTAAACAAAACAAAGGCCTTTGCTGAACTAGTGGGATAAGAATTGTTGGACTGCATTATTACATTTGTGCAGTGTATGTGTGGTTAGGTGGTTAAGTGAACTGAGGAAGGGGATATTATGGATGATGTTTTTGTAGACCACTGTGGTATGGCTGTTCCTCTGAACCTTTTTTTAGATTATATGTTTAGTCAAAGAGTCTGAACAGCTCTGCTGCGTCCTGAATACCCCAAATTCCTTCCAAAGCAAACTATTGCTTAATCTCTACTTTATAAAGTAGCTCAAAAAATGTAGGCAAGATAAAAAAAACAAACAAAACAAACCTCATTCCATTTTCTTATTTTTATAGAACGTCCCACTTACTGTGGACATGCGTCGGTATGGGCTGGCACCCAGATAAAGCGGATTGGCTGGCATAGAAGAAACGTCCATGTCCAGTCTCTGTTTTGCCCTCTGCGACAGTGTTTTGTTGTTAACTATCTGCTCAGCCTGATGTAGGGAGAGCAAAAGAATGAGGAAGAGGATGTAAATGAGAGAGAATGAAGTGACAAGTGAGTCAACATTGCTACTCTGTCAAGGACGCTGGCTCTTTGACTGAGGACATCGTTGGTCACACTACACTGTTGTGTATGCGTGCGCACACAGGGCAGAAGGTGTTGGAGCCTTTGGGTCATTCCTCTGTGTTTATTTTTAGTTCCACTAGCCACTATAGGTGGCCAAATCCTCAGGTTTAAAAACCATCAGAGGACATCAATTAAAAGAAAGAAAAAGAGAGAAAAAAGGCAAAGCAGCTCTTCGGCTGAGCTGAGCAGTGACTTCCATTGCATAATGATGGGTCACCAGTCACTCATAGCTAATGATGGCTATCAGACCAGGAATTAAAATCCACTTTAACACTTAATAAGAAAATGCACTCAGGAATAGGACAGTAGTGTGGTACCGTATTTCTGTAAAATGCATTCATATCTCACTATTTAATTATAATAATACTATCTCATTAAGAGGCATTTAAACTGCAGAATGTTAATGGGATGTGTGAGTCATTGATGTTATGGCTCATTTGCTGAACTTTGAGTCCCTTCAGTGATCAGATTAGAACAAATTTAACCTACAGACTTTTTTGGGGGGCTCTGTTCATATCTAGCATTAACATCCAACATCATTAACATCACAAGTGCACCCAAGGTGCATTGCAGACATATTGACACTGAATGCGTGAGACCTCATTCAGAGGTGGGCTGGCGTGCATTTCTTTTAACAGATGTATCCTGGGCTATACTGAAGGGCTGCGTACTCAACTGATGTGCTGGGCCACAGGTGAATAGGTAAATAACAACCATGCATTTAGAGTCTTGCACCCACCGGGTAGGGAAGTACTCCCCTATTATTAGCCATTCTTTTTATTAAAGGCTGTTGGCCACTAAAGCAAGTAAAAATTAAGTCCTTTAAACTGAGTCACTGTGTAACCGATGTGTTTAATAGGTAGGGTTGCAGGACTTAATGGGGCAGGGTAGGAGGTTCCTGTAATTTACTATGCATTAGCGGTTGTATATTTGTTTGCAAAGTTAGAGCTGTGCAGGACTGTGGCATTTGGTCTTTGCAAAAAATGTTTGTTTATTTGTGCAAAGTCATATCTGATTTTAAGTGGTTACTTGAGATGGACGTGGAGATGCATTCTAATTACAGGTGTGAACCAATGCACTTAAAGCTCTCTCCTTGTGATCGGATC
>VUQI01026902.1:4716-19158 GCA_015106735.1 Paratilapia polleni
TTACGTGTGTCTCTCTCCCAGTTTATTTGCCTGCTCCCTTATCTGTAACATGAAAGGCCCAGACAACCCCCCATCAGGAGACGAATGATAATTGTCACTGCCTTTCTAGAAAGACTCAGGTAAGGTAAATGGACTGGCATTTATCCTCGTTAGTTTATTGGTCAAGCAGGAAAAGATCATGACCTCAGCAACTACACTTCTTTCATGCATAAGAAATTAAAAAAAAAAAAAGAACTATGAAAGTTAAAATTCTTTCTCTCATTGGATATTGATTCTAAACTATTAGATTTCATGTTCACCAAAATATGTTGATTAGTCTGTAGGGGAAAGAGGTATAATAGCAGAGTGGAATATACAGTAATTGAACATTGTCATTAAGTCAAACATGTCTGTGGTAATCAGACCTCAGCCTTTACCCCAGCTGTAGTTATCTTAATCATGTTTGCATTGCCACACTTGGAGCCTATATAAATGCTAATTGCTCTTTTGTAACTGTGCACAATGCCGAATGATCCCTGCATATGCTAACAATATGCAGCACTCCCATGAAGCTGCAGCAACCTTTGCCATCCCACAGATAAATGGCTTTGGTGTTAAACCGTTCATTTGTTGTAACCTTTTAGCACCATGCTGTATCGGAAAGCACGGCATTATGCTGTTCATTTGGTGTAATGTGACTCTCACATGAGCGGGCCTCAACTGGTTGGCCTGACCTTTCCAAACTACTCTCCAGGGGCAAGTTCTTAAATGTCGGATCACTTCCTATTATGAGGAAAAAGCTATTCATGTCTTACTTCTAGTTAGCCTGCTTTGGTATTGAGCTACATGCTAATGTGTTAAAGAACTGCGTGATTATATTATATGATATAAATGAATGAATTTACTGTGTTGGCCAGTGTTTGCTGGATATTAAGGTGTGGCCCACATAAAGATGGGTGACAAAATGGGTGGAAATTTTTATGAAATCAAATAGCATTTTGAAACTGTTTTTGGCAGCCTAGCATCTCTTATGCTGCAGCCAATTAATGTATCAATATTCTGTATCCATCCCTACAAGCCTTGGGCAATGGCAGAGCCTGCCATTCCTGGACTTATTAGCTCTTTGTTTTATTCAATGATCTACCTAAGCGTCTTTGTAATCCAATGTGAATTTTACACATAACTGCCTCAACATTTGTTCACTACATCGTCTCAAAGCTGTAGGCTTCTGCTACTGCAAATGATATTTCTGCAGGTGTAATTGGTGAAACATGAGTTAACTTTTAGAGTAAATGAACAGTGTGTTAACTGCAATCAGTTGTCAAGAAAAATGAGCTGCACTAAAAGCAGATTAAACAATGGAGTTAAAAAGTATTCATACCCCTTGAACTTTTCCACATTTTGTCACGTTACAACTACAAACTTAAATGCATTTTATTGGGATTTTATGTGATAGACCAACACAAAGTAGTGTTATAATTGTGAAGTGGAAGGAAAACCTCCACCCCAGTCTCAAGTCTTTTGCAGCCACTAACAGGTTTTCTTCTAGGATTGCCCTGTATTTAACTCCATCCATCTTCCCATCAACTCTGACCAGCTTCCCTGTCCCTGCTGAAGAAAAGCATCCCCACAGCATGATGCTGCCACCACCATGTTTCAAGGTGGGGATGGTGTGTTCAGGTTGATGTGCAGTGTTAGGTTTCTGCCACACATAGCGTTTTGCATGTAGGCCACAAAGTTCAATTTTTGGTCTCATCTGTCCAGAGCACCTTCTTCCACATGATTGCTGTGTCCCCTACATGGCTTGTTGCAAACGGCAAACGGCCTGTCAGTTTAGGTGGACAGCCATGTCTTGGTAGGTTTGCAGTTGTGCCATACTCTTTCCATTTTCAGATGATGGATTGAACAGTGCTGCGTGACATGTTCAAAGCTTGGGATATATTTTTATAACCTAACCCTACTTTAAACTTCTCTACAACTCCATCTCTGACCTGAATACTTTTTCAAGGCAGAAGTTATGAAATTAGTAAGTCCTACATGTTGCATGTTGTGGTAGGAAGTTTCTTCCCTCTTCATTCATAGAATCATGCTATCTGCTTGTTAAGCATTAAGCCTTTACAGTGAACTCTATAGAGGCTTGGATCCAGGGCTGATGCTTGGCTCAGGCTTTTGTCTTTTTACTACAACTACTCAGGTGTCATTCTACCCATCTACTTTTTTTTATTAGCTATATTAATTTGTAGCATGCCTTTAAGTTAAGTTTTTGGTGTACTACAGCCTCCTCGAGGTGTCCCATACACCAATATTTTAATGCTTCAGAATGACTGCCTTGCTTACTAGGATTTTGAGAACAGATGCACCGATTGCTTTATGCCACAATCGCACCAGGGAAAACAGTGGTTGGAGGCTGCCACTGTGTGCAATGAATTTGCAGTCTTGTTACTTTGGAAGCGGTCAGTTGCTGTCTTTGAAGCGCCTTTGGTGTCTAAAGATAAAACAGCAATAAGATGGAGTCTGCTATCAGTTTGAGATTAAATGGGGTCAAGTTGGCAATTACGTTGTGGTGATAGTAATTAATCAGGGAAAATTGTAACTCTGTTGCAGCTCTGTTGCCGTCTACATACACATCGAAGATGAGTTGCGCTCATCGGCACAGACTGATTTAGATCGATTGCAAAGTGTTGGAATCTGTCTGCATTTATAAATTAGACTGCAATTATTTACAATCCTTCGCAAATCTGTCTGAGAGTGACTGCAGGCAGTCTGTTTGTTTGGAGACATGTTGCCTCCCACCAGGCGACCTGTGCAATCACCTTGTGACCAAAAGTGGTCCCCCAGAGTGTGTTGCCTGCTCAAACTCTGAGCGACCAGTTGGTCGCTGCAACTACTTGCAGTGCGTAAAAATTCAATGCAATCAACGGGCAACCACCGATTTTTCCTAGTTGGAAGGAGATCACTGTCCTGTGTTTTATTCTAGTGTGCCTGAGCCATTACTGGAGTTTAAAGAGTTTTGACTGCTTTTCAACTCTTTGAAAGATGCTCCAGTGCTTCTTTGCTTTTGGGAACCAAAGGAGATGGCTTTTTACAACAGATTTAACACTGATAGCTTTAGCATTTAGCATGCAAATATTATGATCTAGATCTTTTCATTCAGTACTCAGCAAGATTTTGAATATACATATTTCCCAAAATGTTGACCTATTCCTTTTACTTGAATGAACATATTATATTTTTAAAAAAATTAACTGATGCCGCTTTACAGTGAGTGAAATATTAAAATCTGCCACAATACTCTTTTCCTCTTTATAAACATTATGCATCATTTTAAGCACTTTTTCCTCATAATCCAAACTAACACATATGGCATCTTTGGAAACTAACATCTCCACTAGAATATGAAATAAAGAAACATGGGTTTGACCAAAATTTGGCTGCACAGCATGACTTGATGGTGATTGTAGTCGAGTCAGAGAGCCGGACAGGAAAGGTGAAAACACTCATTTGATGAATGTTAGCTCCGCGTGTAGCTGTGTGGAGTATTTCAGTGCTGCTAAATGAGCGTGGCCTGAGGTGAAGAGTGTGATGGAGCAGCTGGCTGTCTGTTGGGACCTTCAGTGCCTCTGGAAATCCAGACTGGATGCCTCTGATGCATGTCTCAGACTGCAGACACT
Source organism: Paratilapia polleni (assembly GCA_015106735.1). Classification (NCBI taxonomy): domain Eukaryota; kingdom Metazoa; phylum Chordata; class Actinopteri; order Cichliformes; family Cichlidae; genus Paratilapia; species Paratilapia polleni. The sequence goes on from VUQI01026902.1 coordinate 8,367, forward strand.
TCCAGGAAAGTTGACCATCACGCTCCCCCACCCCCCCATACTTCATGCTTATGCCCACATGAAGGAACATGAATGTCGGCTCCATATGCAGGCTTAAGGTGAACTTTGAGCCAAGTATGTCATCTCCTTTTTTTTGAAGCTGACTGAAATGGTCTAAATAAAAAAATAAAATAATAAACCTACCAGAATTCAACAACTAAGCTGAAAGGATTGCTTCCTTATGTCTTCCCTCAGAAACATTCACATTTTATGGTTCCTTTTCCAAATTTGGCAAATATGAGCCATTTACAACATTAAAACTAATGACAGGTTAAGTAAATAGTAATGACTGAGTTGCAATATAATGTTGCAATATAATAATATATAAGTTTTCTGACACTCACGTTTGCTCTGCAAAATCCTGTTGCAGACCAAGCATACCCTAACAAAAGCAGCTTTCCCCCGGTGATAAAGTGCACAATTCCGCACAGAACAAAACTACTCAGGAGCAGCTTTAGGAATGTTAAAAAAAATAAATAAAATTAAGGCAGTGAAACGACACCCAAAGTTTCCAGATCTGACAGGAGAATGTTTGTCTTATTGCATTCTTTCAACATATTTTTGATCGCATAGTACTTTAAACTCTCCAGTAAAGGGAAAAAGTTCCAGAACCATCACGAGAACATTGTTACTAAAACATGGTCTCCACTGAAACCTCCCAGATTGATTAAAAATTCTTTAAGGGCTAGCATCCTCCTAATACTACCCCAAAAATGCACCTGGAGCATTGTTATTCCAAGGTCACAAATTTTGTTTTTCTTCTAATGAGGCGTGCTGCGGATTTTAGATCAAATGCAAATCACGTCAGTAGGAAGGGGCGAGGCAGGCGAGGACAGAGCCTAACATATGAAGCCAGTCTCAGCTGTTCGCCTAGAGACTTGTGAGGGCCAGGGAGATGTTGAGCTGTCTGTGCTGAGAAAAAACATGTGTCACCTCAAAAAAACACAACCCTCCTCCCACTGCAGCCACATGGGGACCAGATAGACGTGATGTTCTTCACTTCCTTCATTGGTATTACACAACATAACACACTTCGCTAAGGTTGTTCAAATAAGATAAGGTCAGTACTTGCAACAGGTTATGTGCTGGTTTATTCATGTAAAATATCAAATAGACAGCTTTTCTTTGCAAGAGACCACAGGTCATTTTAGAATTCTGGCATCTCATTTTTAGTGTAAAAAAAAAAAAACAGTTTTAGGCACTTTAGTTGCATAGATTCTTATTCATTGCTTACCACCACAAACATACAGCCAGAGTCATGCAGGAAATGGTATGACCCCTACAGAGCCTTGATCTCAACTGCATGGTGCTGGCCTTGGATTACAGATAAACTCCAAGATGCTTGGAACAATCTACTTGCAAGTACCATTTTTTTTTTTTTTTTTTTTATGAAAAAGGACACCCATGGAGAAATGGTGCCGTGTGTTAACACCAAAAATTTGTTTGGAGATTTGGAGGCTTTTTTTTTCTGTTTACTGAACTTTGTACAACCCTGTTTCCAAAAAAATTCACTCATTTTGCACTTGATGCAGGGAACACATCTATGAAGCTCAATGACAGCAGCAAGCAAACAGCCTATTATTTCAAAGTTGTGTTTTCAAACTACATAACTTGTAATGACTGTGAGAATATGCACATGTAAAATTCGTGCTGGTTTCATCATCATCTTTCGATGAACTTGTCATCATATGACAAGAAAAAAAGACTTCCCTAACATGAGTTAAAGGGTCCATTTTAACAAGAACCACAACAATTTCCTAACCTTAAAAAAGTGATTTTGCTGCTCTGCTTAAACTGAACCAAACAGCAAATGAAATCATCTCATAACCTGCAGAGGTTTTTTATAACTTAAAATTTATAAGCCTCTCTCCTTTACTCTAAGATGCCCCTTGTCCCCGTATTCTTGTTTTCTTTTTGTGTATCCTCCATGTATGTACCAGCAAGGATTAGTAGTGAAGATGGTGAAGAGAGGACCCAAGTGCAGGACACAGAGGAAAGGTAAATAACAAATGATCCTTTATTGGAATAAAGGCAAAAATTCAAAAAGCAAAGTCCAAAGGTGTAAAACAAAACAGGAACAAAGACACACGTGCAACTTAAACAGAACAGAGGGGTATACTACGAAGAAAGTACAACAAAGCCAGCCTTTCTTTGCCTTAGCTGGCTGGACAAAACCTAAAACCCCAGTTGGAGATAATGGGTATCACGACAGTGGTTATCAATGTTCTCTGTTAAGCCGAGCTTTCTGCTTCAGGCTCTGTGTGCACTCGCTAGTGGTGTGCGGATCGATACTGAAATATTGATACCTCCGATTACAGATATATATATTTTTTTTTAATTGATTCTTATATTAAAATATTGATATTTTAGTAATTTGGGGTAAATGTGTAGTTTATCATTAGCAGGAACACAGTGGAAAGTAACTGTACTATCGGGATCTCGTCTAAATGATACCCAGTTGGTAGGAACTACTTCTTCTTCCGCCTGTCATAGTCATATGCGAAATACGGCTATAGAAATACATAAGCGTCGGCTGCAGTGCTCACTCACTCACTCACTCGACAACAATGGCTGAGCGTAAGCGGAGTCATGTGTGGAGCTGTTTCAGCACCACAAACAGCCACAAACACCCTGTGAATGAGGGAAAGTGGAAATGTTGAATGTTTTTATTGAAATGTTCAGGCAAGTATTTACTTGTTAAATGACAAGATGTACATGTTCAAATAGCGTCAATTAACATGCAACTTTTCAGTTTGTTTTTTTTTCACTTTTTTTGGTATGATAATTCTTCATAATTAAACAATAAGAACACGTAGTCTGATGTCTTGTATTCATTGTGAAGCTATAATTTGAAATACACTACTTTTTGTTTTGATTTTCCAAACACATTACGTTTTTGTACAAAGTATCGGATAAGCACCGTCGATACCAGCCTGAATTTTACTTGGTATCGGATCGGAAAGGAAATCAGTGGTATCGCACATCACTGGCGCTCACATAAAAAGGGGGTGTTTCACGGGTCATGTGACTCTTCTTCTGCACAAAATGATGCCTGTCAGTGTCACCTACTCCAATCAGAGACATTATCAGGTGATGATGAAGAAATGGTGATTAAAAAACTATAAAGAAACTAAAAAAAACTTAAAATGTTACAAATAAGACAACAGATTAATTAATCAGTTGTTAATCTTGGGATTTAGTGCACAGAGCATAAAATAAACATTTTAATTCCAGTTAATCATTTTAGCGCTGAGTGCGCTCTCAGTGCTGCTGTTTATTTCTAAGGTGACGGCTGAAGATTAGAGCTCCGAAACCTTAAACTGGATACGTTTAAACATTAAAGGTCACTGTCCCACAATGAAGGAGATGTGGAAATCGCTTTAGTTTGTCAGCAGATCAAATTTAAATAAATTTTATTGATTGAATGGTGGTGATGGCATTCTTGGTGTGTGTTCTGTGTTCTTGTAGCTGCAATTCCAGCGGAGTAAAAGAGACTCAGCAGCAGATTAGAATCAAGTATAAAAACATTCATACATTTTCCGCATCACCAAATTAATGAATGCACATTCCAGTGACAACCTGATGCACTGCTGTAACTTTACAGCTGCATTTCATTTGTGACATTAGTTACAAATGAAACTTGCACATGTAAAACACATTCAGCAGAGAATCTATACTGCACTTAAAACATGCTGTAAATAAAAGCATCAATGAAAATGTGGCGCTTCCATACAATTTTAAACTGAAACTCTGAACATAACCTGCTTGTGACCAGGTTATGTGTTCAGCATAAGTTACCACGTAAAAAGAGAGCCACTTTCGTGACACAGAAAAATCTGACTCTAAGCTCGACATAGCTCGCTAAGCAATTTAATCTTACTATGTGGTACACCTCTGAGATCATGAGGAACACCAGGAGCCCAAACAGATGATGGGAAATACAAGACTATATATTTACAGAGGAGTGATTATACAATGATGCACAAGTGGAGACTGCCAGCCTCGGTGGAAACAATGATCTTGGGGTAGACAGTCACAAAGAAGGAAAGACAGACAGGAGAAGATGAGACAAAGTTGGAAATAATCAGGCAGTCAGCGGGAAGACAAAGTAAAAGCACTTAACCAAAATAAGGAAGACAAAGGCACAAATGCACAGACACACCAGAGGGAGGCAAAGGCAGGAAAACACTGGGGAGACTAGAAACACAAGGAGAATAACAATAAAATAACAGGAACCACAACTCAAAGTCAAACCATGAACCTGGGACCATGACAAAGTTTTCTTCTATTGTCACCCATACTATAAAGTTTGCATATAGTCTGAGGAACAACACTGGATCATTTCCAACTGAAAGTGGTCATTGTCAGAAAAAAAAAAATCCCTGTAGTCAGTCTTCTGTAAAACAACTGCTGGATACATTAGCAGTCCAGCAGTATCCAAGTTTGGAGCCGGAGTGAACAGCTTGAAGACTAATGAGCCAGTCAAGTGGATATCCTCTTGAAAAATATGTCAGGGGCTGCTCTCATATAGGCGATGTGCTTAAGTGAACTATGGCTTAATTCCTCTTTAGACACACACACGCTTCTTGGAATTTTCAGACTAACGAAGCAGAATAAACCTATTAACCTGTTGGACAACATGTGAAAAATACCACATCACTAAAGTCAGCATCTATCAAACTCGGGAAAAACCTTGTAAAAAAACACTGTAAGAGCAGTCAGGTGTGCAACACTTTATAGGAAAAAAAGTAGAACATATAAACTCATGTATGTCATTCAGTGTTACAGAACGTTGGTTTTGCTCTGCATTTAGATTTTAATAATGATTACTAATAAATGTTTGGGCATTTATAACTAATTGCAGAATCTGTTTACATCTTGGAGATTTAAAAAAAAAAAAACGAGTCCTGTCGGCCCTTGTTTTGAGCAGGATAATGTAAACTACCCATAGTTCCTTCTGCCTGTGCACTCAGAGGTTATAACATGCTCTGGAGAGACAACAGGAAGTCTACCAATTTAACTGGCTGGCAGGTCTTTGATACACTCAAAGGCATTAATGCAGTGCTGAGTACATATGTACATGCATGCACACTGACTGACTTGTCGCATGAATATTTTGGATTTTTTTTTCTCCACCCAAATGAATGTATCAACACTGACATTTTGCATTTTCAAATTGTAGATGAAAATGCAATATTCAAAATAATGTTTAACTGTGTGTGTCAGCACATCTTGTCCTAAGGCCACTTTTTCTTTATTTTTATTCATTTTATAACTTTTACATCAAAACAAAACTCTTGCCTAACCCTAACTAATCATCTGCAGGAGAGTGGTTGCTGTAATCATTCCTTCTGTTCTTTTCTCTTCTGTCCGGTCCCCTAGAAACAACACTGAAGCACAAGATTCAACCGCAAGGTAATGGAGCTAACAAAATGCAGTCTGGTTACAACCACAAGTATGTTTGGTAGAAGTAAAGAACGTCACAATATAAGAACACAGTGGATTGAACCATTGCTTATGATCCCCTGTGAAACTTATGAGGTGAAGTTCATTTTTCAAAACATAAAAATGTATCTTTTTGCATTCATAATTAGTACAAGAGCTTCTTATGCATATTACATAACATTATATAGTTACATTAACAATAATGCTTTGAGGATGAATGTTGTTAAGGGGGAATACTTTGAAATAATCTTAATATTTTCCTAACCAGGAAGTTTTTGGTGCTTGCATCTAACCAAACACTGCATTAAAACAAGATGAAACAAAGTGCAGAACAGAAAATTGTGGGACATGAACCATGTTCTCCTGGATTACATACTTGCGATTTATGCCAGACTTCCACCTCCTAGCATGAACTTTGTTGCTCTTTCAAATAGGATTATTAGCTGTCTGTCCAATTTTGCCGTGGTGTGACTAAAGGCCAGTACAAGATGATAATGCAGAAGAAGAAGAAACCTCGTCTCTTCCTTATACAACGTAACGAAGGGTAGACAACTTTCTTTCATTTTTATTTGGCCACTGACTAACATGTAAGGTGTCATGATAAAAACAGACGAATCCAGAGGAGGGATTACAGTATTTCTTCAAAATATTTAAACAGTAAACCACCACCACTACCACCAGGCTCTGTGTTTCAGCACATTCTGTATGAAATAACTGATATACAGTTGTGGTCAGACGTTTACGTACACTCATCATGAGCATGAATCTCAGGATAATTTTGGGCTTTTAATGCTTTCTTTGAACTGCTCTTTTTCCAGAGTGGAATGATTGTACAGCATACATCTTTAATGACTTTAAGAAAAAAAAAAACAAGAATTGGGTGCACAAGTTTGAATTTATTTTGGATTTTCTCTAATCCACACAGGGTCAAAAGTATACATACAGGGTCAAATATATATATACACTCTTTTAAGAGGTGCTGAAGCTTCTACAGTGTCTTTTAACTTGACGAGGCCTATTAGCTTCTTGTTAGTGATCATGATTGACTACAACTGGTAATTTCTTTTTGAGAACATAAAAAGGATTTGTTTGACAGTACTCATTGGACTGACCAATACTCAGAAAAATGGGAAAGTCTAAGGAACTCAGTGAAGGTCTAAGAAGGAGAATTGCAGATTTACACAAGTTAGGAAGGTCACTTGGAGTCATTTCTAAACAACTGCAGATTCCAAGATCATCAGTTCAAACAATTGTATGTAAGTACAAGTTATTTGGATGTGTCGCCAAGAACACCCAATCTGTCACCCTCACATGAGATAAAATTGGTTAGGATTTTCAGGACACAGAAGTTTCCCAACGTTTGGGATAAATAAAGTATATCTTATTAATTTTATTAAAAGCTCATTGCAGTCAGTGACTTCCTGAAGTCTTTAACCAATAGACATCAGCAGATATTTTGTATCTTAAAAGATTATATTTATGCCACTAAAAACATTTGCTCTACACCTTCACCTTTCTGTATGTTTTGGAAACCTTTTTTTTTCTGCCTGGCTTTTCTGGGAGAGTATTCTTAACTTGCTCTGAAGGCGTGGAGGGGTCATCCACAAGACTTGTGCTCGTTGTTCTGCAGCATTTGCCATTTTCTAGCTACCAGCTTTTTTTGGGGGGGGGGGGATGAACTGCTTAATTGAATCCAGGTTCATTCACCTTTGAACTCCCACAATATAGATATCTGAAGAGTCTGTTATTGATTGGCTATGATTAGAATTGCATATTTTATGATGAAAGGCATTTGGTGACATGTTTGTCAGTGTATTGAAGATTTCCAGTCCTCTGCTGAGTCAGTGAGATTTAAAGTTGGAGCTCTGTGGAGGCACTCCTCAAACTGGTCCGTCTCATCTATATAGGCAGTGTTTCTTAAGCAGAGGCAGGCACAGCAGCCTCATGTGAATTCATGAGTGCAGAGGAGTAGGAGTGAGTCTCCCCTCGTGGTGACAGCTCTCCTGGAGTGAATCACTAAGTGGGCCATGAGCAGCAGCCCCAGGGGAGCCACTGAAACACGTCCACAGCTCCCGACAAAGGGGCACCTGGATGGGGAAATTCAATCTACCAACACTGTATTATGGTAAAGCAGGGGGCTAACAGAGACTATAACTCTGCATCTCAGATAGCTGCGCTTGTAAATACAAACCCGAGTGGCACCATAGGAGAGAGAAAATGACAGAAATTAATGGAGATTCTCTGTGAATGATTTTATGACTGAGTTTCTGCTGTGGACTGTCACCTGCTGCCCTTCGCTGTATCCACATGCAAATGTCACCTGGCAAACAGAACGTGTAATAAGTCAAAGTTACAATCTTAGTTTATAGAAGGATGAAATGAGCATTTTCTCTTTTTATTTCCTACCATGAAATGAAATCTGGTGCTGAAGAGGTCCTAACACTGACAGTAAAGTAAAAAAAAAAAAAAAGGACACCTCTCACCCCTGCCTAGTAGTAGTTTACATCATCACATCATGGACTATTAAGGTGCACTTATTCAATACTGAAAGATGCAACAAGTAAGATTCATTTAGAGAAGCAGAAAGAGCTTTTAAACCATGTCCTCATTCTGGGGCAAAGTCACCAAACTGATTTTTGTTGTTGATGGTTGTTGATGGTTTAAAAAACCAATATTTAGACTTAAAAAAGTCTAAATATTGTTTTGTGCTTTTATGTTGCTTTCCCTTAATGTTTGTGACCCCTTGTATACTAATCCTATACTCGATCCTAGACTACTGCTGAATACCTGATTTCTATTGTTCAGTGGTAGAAGTGCAGTCATTCAATGTCCAATGTCCAGCTCTGTTTTTGGCCCTCATGGAAATCACACCTCCCTCCCTCATCTTCCACCTATTTCTTGTTAACCCTTCTAAAATGTGGCCCTCTGCTGCTGGGAGGTAAGTACGTGCTTCCCAGTTGTGTGATTGGCCCATTGCTCTCAGTGCTCTGCGGGGATTTGTTATCTGAAGTTAAATCACAAGTGAGCAGGTGTGCATAATCTGACATTTGTGAAGCAAGCAGGCAGGTTAATACAAATGTATGCAAAGACTAATTACTGCCTTGTGGTTGTATTGTCTCTGGCAACTAGTTGAGTTGCAATTTGTATACACGTCTGTCCCGACAAATTTTATATATGTACTGAAGACTTTGTCACTAATTCAGCCACAAACCGCCCTTTTACTCCCGAGTTCTGACATTAATTTATAGCCAGAAAAAAAAGTGTTTTTGCCAAACATTATGATGTCACAGTGAAGCTGAACTTTAACCTTTTGGAAATGTCATCACTTCATAATTTTAATCACGCCTTGTGGTACATTTTTAATAGTTAACATATGAATTCTTGAGTTGTTTTGTGAGATCCACCAACAAGTGAATGTTTGTGCCAAATCTGAGGAAATCCCATCAAGGCAGCACGCTGGTGCACTGGTTAACAGTGTCATTTCACAGCAAGAAGGTTCCTGGTTCTCCCTGCACCTGCATGGTTTTCCTCTGGGTACTCTAGTTTCCTCCCTCAGTCCAAAGACATACATGTTGAGGTTAACTGGGGATTCTAAATTGGCCATGGATGTGAGATAAAGTGCTTAAAGTGAATGGTTAAATACGGCTTGTAGTCTAAAGCACTTTGAGTGGTCTGTAAGATTTAAAAAAAAGGGCTATATTAATGCCACTCCAACTTTCACCACCAAAATCTAAATAGTTCTTCTTTTAGTCTAAATGAGTGTTTGCTACAAATCTGATGAAATTCCCTCAAGCTCTTTCAACACAGATCACGTTTACAAGAGTGAATTATATAAACGGAAAGGATGGAGTGTCATGATCTGTGGGTTTTGTGGGATTATTCTGAATTTTCTGGTCATTGAGTTTAATAGTTCCTCTGGGTTTGATTTCCTTTTATTCATGAGTTTCTATGGTTTCTTAGATCCAGGTGTTAAAGTGTTTCCTTATACTCTATGCTCTTAGTTCCCTTTAGGCTTCTAGTCTTGGTTACAGTTTCTCTGTGAGCTTTAGTTCCCTTTGCTCTCCCTCCTGTGTCCAGTCCCTATCTCTATGTTAGATGTTTCCCTGTTAGTTGCTTCCTGTTTTATTTTGATAGTCATGTATCCCTTGTGCTTTGTCTTTAGTTTTGCTTCCTGTCTCGTTACCTTGATTATGTTCAGGTGTGTCTTGCTCCCCTGGTGTTTCCAATCTCCCTGATTGCCTTGTGAATTTATAGCCTTAGTCTTCCTTCAGTCTTTGTCAGAGCATCTGTTTATTATCTCTGTGCTCTCTATTTTGGATTTTGCTCCCTTAAACAGCCTGAAATGCACAAAGTAGTGCAAAGTCAACCCAGAACAAATACACAAAAAGCCATGCTAGCCCTACAGAGTATAACTTCTCCAGCATTGCCAAGACTGTTGTATCACATTTTCAGACATGTATCTAAATAGTAATGTGATGTATAGACATTGTGTATACAGTGTGGGCTTTATACTTCCCAGGTTGTCACACAATAACGGTGCCAGGATTTTGTGACTCTTGTTTACTATCTCACTGCCTTAGTCACAGAGCATCCCACTCCTTATTGCTCTGGTTTCAAACATTTAAACTGTGGATTACCAAAGATACTGGTCATAATAGTGAGTCATGTTATGTTATTATGTGTGCCACGTACAAGGTTATCCTGGAAGAAAACTTGCTGCCTTCTGCTCTGACAATGTTCCCCAACTCTGAGGATTGTTTTTTCCAACAGGACAATGCTCCATGCCACACAGCTAGGTCGATCAAGGTGTGGATGAAGGACCACCAGATCAAGATCTTGTCATGGCCAGCCCAATCTCTAGACCTGAACCCCATTGAAAACCTCTGGAATGTGATCAAGAGGAAGATGGATGGTCACTAGCCATCAAACAAAGCTGAGCTGCTTGAATTCTTGCACCAGAAATGGCATAAAGTCACCCAACAGCAATGTGAAAGACTGGTGGAGACCATGCCAAGACGCATGAAAGCTGTGATTGCAAATCAGGGTTATTCCACCAAATATTGATTTCTGAACACTTCCTAAGTTAACATTTGCAATGTGTTGTTTAAAAATGAATATGAACTTGTTTTTTTTGCATTATTTGAGGTCTGAAAAAATGCTCTAAATGAAAAATATTTGTATTTGGAATTTGGGAGTTATGTTGTCAGTAGTTTATTGAATAAAACAAAAATGTTCATTTTACTCAAACATATACCTATAAATAGCAAAATCAGAGAAACTGATTATTTTGCAGTGGTCTCTTAATTTT
>VUQI01026903.1:12479-23985 GCA_015106735.1 Paratilapia polleni
ATCTGGGTTAAAAAAAAAAAAAAAAAAAACACCAGTAAAAATGGGAGGTGGTATTTCATCTGAATGTGGTGCAGGTCTCATTGCTGATGGCAGGTTAGGGGAACTGATAGATGATTTAGTTTTTTAACTGTATCCAGAAATATGGACTAAACCGAAGTAGCAGTCATCAAAGTGATTCTGTGGCTCCCTCCATACCATTGAAATACCAAAACCCAAGCTCTTTCTCTTTCCCTTAGTCCATGCTCAGAGGTTTTCGACACACGCCTGGCAAACTGAATGAGGTGGCCATGGCTCGTCTCCGTCACCCAATTTCATACCAAAATAAGCAAAGTATGCCTTTTTCACAAAATCTGTTCTGTTTTGTTGCTGTTTGGATGTGGTGAAGCATCCACAGATACAGCAGAAAACATCTGGATCATGTTTACAATTGCCACTTGTGAAAAAACGTGACGTGATAGAGCAAAATGGAGATTATTTTTGAAATCAGCAACCCAAAATTAGTAAAGAACAAGTGTTAGATTTCATACAGCAAATATGATGCAGGGCGGTGTTATCAATCAGTGTGTGTCATGTGTCATGAATTGTACACCACATGTGTGATCCATAGAATAAACATAGAAATGGGAGGAGATGCAAGAAAGGAGGTGGAGGACTGAGGCCTAGTTAACTAACTAACACTCTAATCTTCTTGTCTGAGAGAAACAGGGAGAGAAAATCAAGTCAGCTGTGTTGTAGAGTGCCCCTTCCAGAGGAGGGGGAGTCAATAATTACACAGGGAAAAAGGAGGGTGGGGGTGTGCGGAGAGGAGATGTCAGGGAGTTAGAAACAGGGCAAGAGAAAGAGAGTGCCAGAGAAAGGGAGGTCATAACGAAGAGGAAAAGAAGAGAAAAGAGAAGAAACAAAAAATAAATTAAAATAAAGAAGGCAAACAGCTTGTTTTTTCAATGTTTTTTGTGCCACTGGATCTCCTGGACTACTTTTACACTCTGTAGGAGTCACCAGTGCAAGTAACGTCTTATAGTTGGAAACTCAGCATCTGCCTTGCCTACATATTTGCACATGTGCAGTATTTTGTAGCTGCAGATAAATGGATCAGAGAGCATCAGTTTGTCAGAGACAGATGATGGGACCCGTCCGCCTCTCCCTTGCACTCTTCTTCCTCTTCCTCTCTCCTGTACGAGGCCAGTGGTGGAGTTTGATCTGGGCAAATCCTAAAACCACCACCATTCCCCCTTCTGTTACCTCTCCAACCATCACCTCCCCAGGATTTTCTGACACACCGGGGACAGCAGCAGAGTGGGCAGTAAAAGTGGACGAGGTGACGGAGAACGTTGTGGAGGGTGCTCACACAGAAGGGACTATGCTGACCCCTACTAAGCCCAGCTCAGGAGTGTCACTGTCTGGTTTTACTATGGTAGATCACTGGACATTCCCAATAGAGGAGACAGCAGGTGGAAGCAGTAAAAGCAGGTCCCCATACAAACCTCTGAAACACTGGAAGAGTGGTGAGTTTTAAAGTGCATTGTAGCTCGGAGCAGGCTCCAATTTGCTGCATATATTTGGTACTAAACATCAGGGAAATTCGATTTGGTTGGTGGTTGGACTAGTACTAAAGATCCAAAGCTGTTTGGCTTGTGACCTTTTTAAGAGAAGTTATCTGAGTTGCAGGCAGTGGCTCAAGAGGTAGAGTGGGTCATTCATGAACTGACAGGTTGGTGGTTTTATCCCCAGCTCCTCTGGTCTGCATATCTAAGTGTACTTGGGGCAAGATACTGAAGCCCTAATTGCCCCAGACGCATCCATCAGTGTGCAAGTGTGTGTGATAGATAAAGTGCACAGTATTAATGTGTGTGTAAATGAGACAGTGTTGCTTGTGCTGTAGCATTAATAGTGGTCCGTGATATTAGAAAAGTGCTACATACGGCAACAAGAAATTTTATTACCTAAAATGGATCTTCTTTGGTGTAAACTTTTTTTGTATTTCATAAAAAAGCAAAGATATTGTACATCATCTTTCAGGTAGAGATCAGATTGAAATTGATTATGTAACAAAAAGGTTATATGATATGTCCATATAAAGGCTGATTTATTTCTAAATTATAGTTAAAATGTCTTTAAGTTATGTTTTTAGATGCTAAATCTCTTAGGAAAACTGATGGGGATCAGCAGTATTCATGAGCACAGCTGAGTGATGATTCTTTGTGGGCTTGTCTGTAAATGGCTCCATTTAATTGTTCATGAAAAATGATACTATTATGCATTATTATATAAGTGACTAGTCTAGCTATAACACTTAACCCCTGTCTGCTTCTGAATGGCAACAGAGGAAATGATGCTTCACACCATCAAGCAGGTAATTATGCATAAATGTGAAGGGATTGCACCTGTTAACATCATGTTGATGGATCAATGGCTGAGGAGGTCTACACAGTCTTTCCTGTATTCCCGTCTCAGTGCATCTCATAAAAGAGGACAGAATCCCTTAACTGTGCTAAGCCTATAGGCTAAGAAGTCTGGAAAGAGTGGGCCAAGCCGCAGGAAGCTTTTGTGTGGCATGCGAGGTTTGAGGTGGGTTTAAAAGGTTATGCATGGTTAATATTGGTTTTGTAAGTCTCCACAAGCTGATCGGGCATCCATGTGGCCAGCATGATGAGGATTAGATTTGAGAGGAGGGAATAAGGAGGGGAGAATGTGAAGCAAAATAACTATGATTAGATGACTGGTAAACCTTTTGCTCTGAAGAACACAATAAATGAAACTGGCTAAATTTATTAATTAAGTACTGTTTGATTGACTTAAATCCTAACTGAGACCTGAATAACTCAACTGTCCGCCTGACCACTGACTTAGAGTGAATTAATTAATTATTTACTGATAATTGACTTAGGATTTTGAACCTGGTCATGAGAGTATTAAATCAGTGGTATATTTAATAACTGGAGGGCAGTAATATGAGTGATTAAAAAAATAATAAAATAACTAATATTAGATTTTTAAGAATTATAAGTCACTAATGTTAAATCCATTTATCCATGTTTGTATGTGTGTGTGTTTGTTCTATATTCAGTGGTAAAACGTAAAGCACATTTACTGTAAAAGTTAACAATGGAAATTTTTACACATACTGTATATTAATTAAGATTTTACAAATAAGTAGGCATAGTAGATTACCTTTTTAAACAACATTTTATCAAAACAGGTTGGTCTTCCCCTTGTGCATTTAGCTACAGCTAGCCTTTGCTAAACTAAAACTGAGTGACCCCCCCACCACGTACCCCACGTATGTTAATCGGGTTTGTTATGTAAATAACAGATTTATAAAATTTAGCCCTGGAGACTAAAAGCTGCTAATATAACCGTGTTCTGCTAATAGCTAACTAGCCTTGCTTAAGACAGTAGCAAGCATCAATTCAACATTAACCTGTAGTGAGTCCCAGTTTAGTGTGGTTGAGATTCTTTTAAAATCACATATTAAGTGTATTAAAATACATTTTATTAAATTCTTTTAAGGTAATGATTAACACATGGTAGGTAAAATAAAGACTGCATTTCATCTGTGTTGATTTAAATTATTGTGCTAAAATAATCAGTCTTAAAATAACACAAAGTGTTTACTCATTCAAACATAAAAATTTAAACTCATTGTAGGTAGGTTTGGCTGGAAATAATGTTGAATGCGGAGTCTGTAACATTAAATGTATGGGAGGCCAAACAAAAGCCTAGAGCAAAACACCATTCATCCAGCTGGTCCCTACAGGTGACCCACTGGAAATACTGCACTATCCAGTTGGCTATATCATGCTATCCAACTTGGCAGTGCAGAGCTATCCAAACCAGAAATAGCCGGGCTTTTACTTTGAAGGAATATGCATTCACCACGGTGGCTCTTAATCTCCTGATTTATCTAATGAATGAATGAATTAATAATTTAAAAGGGAGTTTTTCCTTCCCACTGTTGCCAAGTGCTTGCTCATAGGGGGTCGTCTGATTGTTGGAGTTTTCTGTCTAATATTGTAGGGTCTTTACCCTAAAATATAAAGCGCCTTGAGGCGACTGCTGTTGTGATTTGGCACTATATAAATAAAATTGAATTGAATTGAATTAAGGGCCAGATTTAATAAGCAGGGCAAACTAGCATGAGGGTGCAGTTACGAAGAAAATTGAAAGTTTTGCGGGTGAGCTACAAAAAAATTTGCTAGTTTTTTAAATGAAACATAGCCAGTTCATTTCAATAATGACCAGCATTCTATTACTTCTAGTTCTATTCTATTACTATAGACATAGGACCTTATTTTGAGGAACTTAACAGTGTTTAATGGACACAGAAGTAGCTTTTCACGCTAACAACATCAGTGCCTTCAAACATAGCCACCATTTTTTTGCCTCTCAGGCAAATTTATCTTTAAATATGTGATGTACATCCATTGATCCAATGATCAGATAACATTTAAATATGTGCAGCGCAATGATCTGACACATATAATTACTGAGCTAATGAATGGTGTGAGGGAAAAAGTTACCCCCAATTTCACTGGATTTTTATGTGAATTTAAGAATGTATAAAGACACTCACACTAAATCGTTTTTAGATTATTCAGAGTCACGTGTTTGTTTCTTTTATATCATTATGTTAAGAACAATTTTGTATGGATTTTATAATTGAATATTTTTTACAATAAGAATAAAAGCAACCAAGTAAAGTATAGCCAAGCCTGTTACCACTTGTCACCACTATGGCCACGACCGAATCGGTCAGCAAGCGTGACTGACCTGGACAGTGCTTGTGAATTGACTTGGACAGCTCCACTCCAGTCGTATGTGCAGCAACCCAACTCACCATTCAGTTCAATTCAATTCAATTTTATTTATATAGAGCCAAATCACAACAACAGTCGCCTCAAGGCGCTTTATATTGTGGGGTGAAGATCCTGCAATATTGGAAAGAAAACCCCCAACAATCGGACGATTAGATGACCCCCTATGAGCAAGCACTTGGCGACAGTGGGAAGGAAAAACTCCCTTTTAACAGGAAGAAACCTCCAGCAGAACCAGGCTCAGGGAGGGGCAGCCATCTGCTACTAACGGTTGGTGGCCATGCAGCTGGTACCTGCAAAGCGTGCAATATCTTCTGTTTGTTGCAGCTTGACTGGATAGGTTTTGTCTTGTTTGGTCAAGCTTTGAGTTGTTTGGCTTCCCATAATTCAAAGTTCAGCTTGCAACACATAGTCTTATTTAAACTTAGATACCTAAACAGCATAAGCATATTTTTTTTATATTTATAAAATGGTCATATGGTGCACAAGAAGTGACCTTTCACAACCCAACCAAGTAAGTTGTAATTATAAATTGTAAGTATATTTGTTTAAAAGAAATAAAAACGCATATAGAATAGATTGTAAGAGAGGGCCTGACTAGACCACTGTTGATCTGTTAGTATCTACGTTGCAGTTTTTGCCGTTGAACTGCAGCCATCTTTTGGTCAGGGACACAATGTTGCTGCCATGACAGTGTTTCCTAATAACTTAACATACATAGTAATTGTTTTCTATGGGCTCATCATAAATGAATACATAATAATAATAACAACAACAATGACAATAGTCATAATAATAATAATACACACACACACACAGATATATACACTAAAGTGTGCTTGGTCAAATAAGTAACAAATTATTTATTTTTCAATACGAAAAAACAAACACCAACAAGCAACTACAATTCAGAGTTCAAGCTCCATTTTCAAGAGTGGGCGTACTCCCCTGACTGTGAGAGAGTTTTCCTGCCCTTTCTCACAAACCTGTATTTTTTTTGTTCTTTCTTGGTTAGCATGAACCTTGTGAACTCTTCACGGCAGTAACAATGTGAACGTGGTTCTTCTGTATCTTGAAATGGCTGCCATCCAAGTTATGACTGGAAATCACCACCCGGTCTCTGCTGCCAAATCAGTCTCTGACCAGATTATAACAGTCAGACTGGCCATTATTTGCAGTGATGTTAAACCTGTGTAGTAGCTAATGCAGTTCATCCACCAAGGAGAGAGATGATGCTGTTCATGTGGCTGGTTTGGTTTGTCTGTTTGTTAGCAGGATTACTTTTAAAGGTAGGAATGGATTTATATGAAAATTTTACAAGAGGTGGGGCTTGGCCCAACCTGGAAGTGATTACCTTTTGGGCTCAATATGGAGCAGGAACTGGACACAGGAAGTTTTGGCAGGATTCTTTATCTTTATAAAATAGCTAATTTTATATCATAGCTTCACAAATACATATCATGTTCAGATAAGAAAGATTGGGATACATCTTCTTGATGTTCTCATGAAAAAAAAAATCACAAACTATTGCAGATCCAGAAATCCTTCTACATCCAGATACTCAATTCTTTGTTTGTTCAGTAAGATTAATAAAAACTATCTTGCTGAATTTCATCAAACCTGGTGTAGAGGTGCAATCAAATTGTGAGATAGGCTTAGACAAGGCAAGATGGACATCACCCATTACTTTCTGACTCTGCTTTTGTCTTTTGACTGCCACCACAAGGGTTTTTTGCAGTACGAAGTGACTAGTTTAAACGATGAAACGAGCAAGCTGCATTCATAAACTGTACACGGGCAAATCACAGACATACATATCGACTAATTAGTGCTATTGTCACTTACCAAAACTGAAGCACAAACGTCTTGGACAGGCTGTACCACACAGCAGACTGTATTAGCTTCCAGTCCATTAAAAGGCAACAACAGCACAAACATAGTTGAGATCACCATCTACAAGGCCTCACCTTGTAGATGGTCAGCTATAGCTATAGCTGACCTGTCAGTCAAAGCAGCCTAACTTTAAGCCTTACCAGTATCCAAATGGATGAGTTATTAAAAAGTTCACCCACTGTACAGTTGTTATGAAGTGGGAAACCATCCGTGGAGGCCATAACAGTTTTTTGAACCAGTCGTTTTTCAGCTGTTGGCCTTGGCGGAGGACAATGCTCTCAGTAATCCTCTAGTTTTAACTTTAGTTCTCTCAGAGCAGAGTGCAAATGACCGTACATCTGGACTAGAGGTGTGTGGGCTTGGGTGTGTGTATTTGTTTGCAGCAATAAAAGTGTAAATATGCAGGGGTGAGTGGTGCACTGAGTGGCGCATACACACACAGTGACACACATACTAAAGCCTCTAATCAGGTATGTTTCCAGTTGGTCAGGCTGATGAATTAGAGACCCCCAAATGTTCGCCTGTCGGGTCTGGGGTTTGTGTGTGTGTGTGTGTGTGTGTGTGTGTGCCTCCTGCCAATGGGCCTCATTAAGCAGCAAAACTTTTGTACCTTTGAGACCTTGCCTTTAGTAAACTTTGTGTCATTAATGGGTGTTAATGATGTTGGCCTTTGTAATCACTCTAAATGCATATGTGTATGTATGTGTGTTTTGTTCATGTGCATTTTTTTCTGTCTGTTAGATGGCGAAAAGACGCTTCTCTGGTTTGGAGGTGACCTTAATGGTTCTGTTTGTGCTGATGACTGTGATATCAATCACATTCATAGTTCTGTTTGCCACGAAAACATCTGGTGTCAAAGAGGGTAGGTGGACCACAGAGACATATGCACGTAACTTAAAAAAAATCTTTAAATGATACCTCCATTGAATCACAAATCTGTTTTATGATTGGAGACAGGAAATGAACAGTGGTCTCTTCTGTTATGAGGTCAGATGTTAGCTTAGTGTATCTTTGTTATCATGCATAGTATGCACAGACCATCTCTCACTGACCCCTTCATCCACCTCTCAGATGGATAAGTTTCTTCTTTGATCACTATTATTATTCCTAAAGCAGAGAATAATCCGCATAGTATTTTAAAATTGTAAACAGGGTTTACACTTTAAATTTTTGATTTAGTTGTATTGCTTTAAGGAGATATTTTATCTTTTGTCAGAAACTACTGAACCATTTGTTCCTACATGTCCCAACATCCCTCTGGCTGAGAGAGTAGACTGCTTTCCTGATGCTGGAGCTTCACAGGTATGAGTCACTATCATTTCCTAGAGTGCAAAGTAATGTGTGAGGTGATTTCTTTTTTTTTCCCCCAAAGATCCTGAACAGCCTAAAAAAAGAAAAAAGAAAAAAATATTTAATTAGTCCCACCACAGCTAAACTAGGGTAATCAGTAATGCTGATGATTTTGTTTTGGTCACTCTGGTTATAATACCTATTTAAACATTTGTAATTGTGACAAAGAGCATTTCTAATAGTAACAGTAATGACACTAATGGCAATGCGGATAATTGTAATGACACCAACGATACACTGAACAGATGAAATGTGAGGAGCGTGGATGTTGTTGGAGCCCACAGGATGAGAGAAACGTTCCCTGGTGTTTCTTCCCATCCAACCATGGATACACCGTGGAATCACAGGATACATCCAGTGCTTCTGGTAAAAAACCTCTCCCCTCTCTCTACCCTGTTTTCACACTCATGTGTTCACTAACTGATGAAAATATGTGGCTTTCTACTTAGCTTAGCATTAACGATAACTGCCTCACATTCCTTCAACTTGTTCTTTTTGTTTTCCTTTTTCACCCACTTTGCCTAAGGCATGGTTTTTGGTAAATATGGCGTTGTTGGCACATCAAAAAACACGACTGACTTTGCAGGTTTTTTCTAATTTCTGCTTGATCTCCCCATCATATGTGAACTCACTCACTGTGTAAAAGCAAAAGGACATGTTAGACATTTTATACAAAGTCTGTCAACATTTTACATCACATTGTTTGCAAAGTATAACATATTTATTTAAAAACAAGGTGGATTTTAAAAAAAGAAAGAAAAAAAACTGAGGTCATGCACTTAGACTGAGTAGAACATTCAAAAACAATCATTTGTCATGGCCAGCGTGAAATGCGCAGTGGGAGTTTAACAAACACATAAAAATGAAAGCCTTTCTTTTTATCCATATGTAAGTTAAAATGTCATCAAACATTTTGACATGCATTTAGCTAAGGTATTGCTCAAGGCTCCTATGCAAATTACCTACATGTACATCAGAGCCAACTCTATAAGTACTCTATAAGCCCTGTACCATTTTATCATACTGGTAAATGAATATGTTGGCAATTCATATTGTTTAAAAAGATTCCCATCTCAGTTGACCTGAAGATTTTAATGTGGTGCTACAGCTGAGGAATGTTTGCTTATAGTGGAGGAGGGCCTGTACCTTACAATATAAAGTACACTGAGATGTTGAGCTGATTTGGTTTTTTTCTAATTATCATGGGATAATTATGCGGATATACTATATTATGTGGATGATATAATAAACTTCTTACCATCTCATTGTCATCTGTTTAATTTTGCAGTTATGACAGCAAAACTGAAAAGACTCGAATCTCCATCTTTGTTTGGCGGGGATATAAAAGAATTGAAACTTGAAGCAGAAATGCAGACAAACAATCGACTTCGATTTAAGGTGAACACTGGTACCAACAGACACCAACTCTAGCTTTTCATTTTGAACACCAAGGGAAAAAAAACCACCTTTTTTTTCCTTGTATATAAATTTGTACAGCTAGATTTTACAGCAACAGAGGAAACTGTGAGGCAAATTTAGTTAATTTCAGAAGCAGTTTAATCAAAGGATGTTCAATACAAATGCTTTTGAGAATGAAAGATGACAAAAATAGAAATATACACAACAAAGTATTACCATGACCATGAGATGAGGACAGACTCATACTGCCTGAATGGTTGTTTCTTTTCCCTCAGATCTATGATCCCAACAATAAGAGGTTCGAGGTCCCCCACGAGCACATCAGTAGCCTCAACAATAACCCATCCAGTCCCATCAGCAGCACACTGGAGATCACACAGAAACCCTTTGGCCTTACTGTACGCAGGAAGGAGAACAACAAAGTTGTGTAAGTGCTCACTGTGTGTAGAGGCCTTGTGTATTTGTTGTGTTGAATGGGAGATAGGGTTGTTTAACTACAATATGACACTGTTTTCTAAGAGAGCAGACAATGCAAATTGTGTACATTCAACAGCAAAAAAACCCCCCAAAAAAACATGATGTACATTCAGGCAGTTTATTTAAAATTATTTTTTCTTACACAATTCATATATTGTTTATGTAAGGTATACTATGGCTGCACAAATAAAGAGGGATGAGGACATTAAAGTATGTATTGGAACAGGGGATTGCTAAGATAAATTGTATTAAGGGGAATACTATTAAAATGTTTATGTGCACAATAGATTTTTCATGTAATACTGCTAAAGTGCCATTATACTGAAAATATCATATAAAACAAACTTACTTGCTGAATATTTAATTTAGAGTCACAATTACTACTTATCAGTATTCTGTCACATTAGACAATTGAGAATGGAAATTTGGTAACAGATTAACATTGATTCTATGTATCATTTTAAGTATTTGTGTAAGAAATCCTCTAGGGTGGCCTGTGCAGCATATCAACTCATTGTCATGCATTATTGTCAAAAAAAAAGGTGACACCTTTCCATGTTACGAGCTAGTTTCCAGTGCAATAAGTAATTATTTTCATGTCGATTCAGGGCATGCTTGGTTCGCCCCCGGGTGACACTGCAGTGATCAACTGCTCCTCAGAATAGATAAATTCAGACAAATAGAGCAAAAAAGCCATAACTTAAACTACTGCTAATGGTGTTTTGAACATGACTATTGGCTTTTATGGTGCATGCTAAATTTCCCTACTAGGAAAATTTGATTTCATTCATTTTGATTTGTGAAAGCCAAAGGGTCTTTTGGGAAATTTTAATTTATACTAGTGATGGGAATTGTTAGAATATTATCGACATGAGCATCACTACTGCTTATCATTCTTTCTTGATGTAATGGAAATGAAATTTATAACCCAACACTTCAGTCGATGTGACCTTTGTACCTATGTTTGATAAAAAAGGCAAAGTGTTCATGGCTCCCTGCTAATGATTAATCACTGGAGGGAAGAGGTCAATATGAGTTTTTTTTCTTTTTTTCTTTTTTTTTAATGTGGGGAGATGAATAGCTGTTTATCTTACATATAGTTGGTACAGCAAAAACAACTTATGGACAAAGGCTATGTGCACAGTCACTTCATCCAAAAAAAGAAGTCTCTGTCTCATTTAAACTTTCTACAGTGTATGGGAATTATTTCCACAATGATGCTGTTCAACATTTTGGATAATCCCTGCAATCTAAAATACTGAGAGCAGTACCTTACATTCCTAGAGTTTATCTTTACTCCTGGCCAAACAAATCAGGAACAATCAGTAAAATTTAAGTCACATTGCTTACTTTGACTTGAACATTGCTCAGATATGCCTAAACAAAAAAAAAAAAAAAAAAAATAAAATAAAAAAAACAAAAAAAAAAAGACCAAAAAAAAGCAAGAATAAAGGTACAAGACACAAAAAACAAATAAACAAAATAAATAAATATAAATATAATAAAAAATAAAAATAAATAAAAACATAAATAATGAAGAACTTGCCAAATCT
>VUQI01026904.1:17152-33356 GCA_015106735.1 Paratilapia polleni
GTCTTCATCGACAGCAGCTAAGAAATACTTCACTTCCACACAAAACCTTGTCTAGCCTTATCAAAAGCTCACCTGCATGAAGATCTAAGGTTTTAGTTTTTGATGTAATGTTCAGATGAGACAAAGATGGAGCTCTTCAGGCACAGATGAAGCTTTTGTTTGTTGAAAGAAAGGTGAAGCATTCAAGCCAAAAAATCATGGTCCCAAAGGTCAAACATGCAGGTGGTGAATGTTTTGGAGTGGCCAGGCCAAAGCCTCAACCTGAACCCTATCAAGAATTTGTGGAGAGAACTAAGGACCAAGGTCATGGCAAGGAACACCTCAAACCTTAAGGACCTGGAGAAGTTTGCCAAAGAGGAGTGAGCCAAAATTCCTGTGGAGACTTGTAGAAACCTTGTGATCAACTACAAGAAATGTTTGGAGGCTGTAATCGCAAATAAAAGCTTTGCTACTAATCATTAAGAAAGGGTATGAATAATTCAGGACATGAGATTTTTTTTGTAAATCTCTCAAATGAAATACTAAAAAGTATTAAATATATTGAAAATTCATGTGACTTCTTATAGCCTTATGTCACCTTATGTCACTGTGCAAAAATGAATTAGATCTTTCAAAAAATATCTAAAAAAATACATAAGAATTTGACAGGGGTATGAATAATTTTGGGCTTAACTGTAGATATTAAGTTCCATGGCAATTCATTCATTTAGTCAAAAACACAAATCCTCACGGTGGCCCTAGGGGAAACATCAACGGCATCCATCCTATGTGGACTATGACTGTTTGTGGTAAATTCATCCATTAAATATTGACATATTTCAGGCTTGATTAGAGAGGTCCAGATTTTACTAGGGTGGGGCAGTCTAAGTGTATTGATTGATTTCAGCTTTTTTTTTTGTTTGTTTTCATATTTTTATCTGCCTGAGAGAAGGACACCATCCACGATCAAGGAAAACAAAACTACCGTTGTCAGCTGCAGTCTGCTGATTTTATTGCTGTTATTTATTTGCCTTGGGAAATAAAATATTCACGGAACAGAAAGCTTATCAAGAGCATTATTGAAGATTTATTTAAGCATCTAGCGTGCACATCTAATTAATTAGTGAATAATGACTATGTTGTTGTACTGAAGGAATTAATTTGTGCTGAATCACTCAATACATGAGAGGTGCCTTACATTCATACTGTTTTTCCTTGACTGCATGATACTTTAAAAAAGGTGACCTTGAGGATAATATCAGACATTAGGGAGAAAACAAACAGGTAAAGAGTCTGATATGCTGTTATAAAATTTTGACGACACACCCTGAACTCTCTATCTCTCGCTCGCTCTCACATGCACACACACACACAAACACTCACATCCATTACAGAGCAAGGGGATAGATTTACAATCACAGGAAGCCAATCCCACAGACACAGAACCGCCAACCCTCCCTGGTCTGAACCCGATCCAACACTCAGACGTCTAGGCCTACATAATACCACTCTGTACTTCCACTATCCTCATACACACACGTACTCAGGTAGGTAGAGTAAATGTCTTCTTTAACAGCTGGTGTGTTTCATTTTCTGCCCAAATCTTACCCAAACAACAAGATATGTCTATTATTTTGAAATTATGAGCTGATGCCTGCCACGTTTTCTTGAGGCTCCTGCCAAAACAACCACAGCACAGTTGCTGTGAATTTCGAAAACATGTGGACAAAGCCTTCCTCTGGACAATTACTTTCACAGTTGCACTTGAGAAATCCTCAAACAACATTAAACATGGTGAAAATTTAAGAACGCAGAATATCATGTAGAGTAGAGGAGTGATAGGTGGTGAGAATAGTGGGTCCACTGGGGTGTGTAATGAAGTGATATCACGCAGTGTCAGCAGCCGCCCCTTAATTCACTACTATAGATTAACCCTCAGAGAGAGTTATACATTGAGTGAGACCATTAAAGAGGAGAAAAAAACAAGATCAAACAAAGGTTGGTGTTTCACCTTCAAAGGGACAAAAGAGAGAGCTGTTACAGTACAGATAATAAAGAAGCATTCCAAACCATATTTATCGCTGAGAAAACTCACAATTTTAGGTAATCATTTTCTTTCTTATACCCAAACTTCAATTTCTTCTTTATGTTAAAGAAGTTATAGTTGATATTAAGAGTTAGGGATGTTACCAGAACTGATGCTTACGATACCTTTCAAGACCAAAATTCTGAAAATGTACTTTTTTTTCTTTTCTTTTTTTTTGTGCTGTAGGCAGTGTTTGTACTGAGGCTGCAATTATTCCGGAATTGATATGCATACGCCTACAAGTGTTTTGGTCTATCCTTACATGCTAAAGAAGAAGGACTACCACAAGCATGGGAAAAATTACACATGGAAGGGGGTGACTAGTTGTCAGTGGTGACTAATTGTCAAGTCGGGGTGCAGCGTCACCCCAACTTGACAATCAATCAATAAAAAAAAAAAGGCATTGGGTACTGTTCCATTGTTATCCTGAAATATACATTACTATTTTATTTGAGACAGCTGGCATTGCTGTTATGAAATCAACTACAGTATATTTCACAGGCTAAACTATGCGTAAGCTAACGTGATGTAACTAACGTTATACCTCGTAGCAACGTTAGTAGGCTACTCAGCAACCATCCTAACATTTCAGTCTGTGTCCTGTCAACAAAATATGTTAACATTTTAAATAAATTTCTGCCACCACCATGTCAGTGATTTAAAACAACTTTTTAATAAAGTAGATTTTGTTTAAGCACATGAGATAATCATTTTGTTTTTGTTTTTTTTACCGTGGTATCAAATTGAGTATCGAGAATCATGTAATTCTACTGGTATTGATACCAACTACTAAATTTCTGGTATTTTGACATACCTATTAACAATATAAATTAGCAGTAAGTTGTGTTATGAAAGGGGAAACTATCCCTGGAGAATATAATGATTTTTGTACCAGGCTGTGTACATTTTTTTTTTTTTTTTTTACCACATTTTAACATGGGGGTCAATAGGGACTGACAAATCTTTGGAGCCAGTCTCAAGTAGCCATTAGAGAAACTTCAGTTCTTGGAAATTCCGTGGAGCTTCAGTCACACTTTGCCACTTGGTAATATCTAAGTGTTGCATTCATAGCTTATTTGATGTGCCCTCAAGTGGGCAGAAACAGTCGTGTTGTTGTGCATTTTACTTGCTCTGTCTTATAAGTTTAATTCTATCAGACTTCTGTTAAAGTTGGACTATCTTATACAGTACATTCAAGTGGCCTAGTCGGGTTCTTACAGCTAAAAGTCTTTAGCTGTATTGTGGTAAAAGGTTTTGGAATAGAAATCTGACTGTCTGTTCTGAGACAATAAACAATATAATATTTCTTATATTTATAATAATAGTTCGGAATACACATCATTGCTGAGTGCTAATCAGGGAGTTATAGCAAAACCTGGATCTACTGAGCAGCTTAATGAGATTATACTAGATGGAGCACACCACCAACAGCTCTCCTTAGGTGGTAGAGCACCTAAGGACCATTGTGAGCGGTCTGAATAAGGATGGCTAATCTGAACTCACTGTCCCATTTATAATGAATGACACTGAAGCAAGGGATGCAGTTCGGCATGGTACTTTTTTCTTTCAATTCAATTCAATTCAATTCAATTTTATTTATATAGCGCCTAATCACAACAACAGTCGCCTCAAGGCGCTTTATATTTTAGGGTAAAGACCCTACAATGTTAGACAGAAAACCCCAACAATCAGACGACCCCCTATGAGCAAGCACTTGGCAACAGTGGGAAGGAAAAACTCCCTTTTAACAGGAAGAAACCTCCGGCAGAACCAGGCTCAGGGAGGGGCAGCCATCTGCCGCGACAATCTTCCCAACAATTTATAATCTGTAGTTAGTTGGTGTTTTTTCAGTTCATAACTACTTTGTGGACAAAGAGAAATTTTGTACAGAGAGTCAGGAATGCTAAATTGAGAGACTTTCTCAATTGAGTTTTAGGAGTAGTGCAACTTATGGAAGCTGGCTTTTACACTGATATGTCTTTAGCTTAAAGCGCATACTGAGATCTTTGAAACTAGGCACCCAACTGCACTGTTTCTTCCATTCTTCCCCTCTCTAAATTGCCAGCCTATTAAATGTCTCTTTGTATCTCGCCTATTCACATGCACTAACCAATAGAAAGCTCTGGACTGATGCATTGAGCGAGAGTGTGTGTGCGATCGCAATAACGGAGCTGCCCCAGTTTTTTTCTACACAGTCAGTGAGACAATGTGATTTTATTAGTTAAGAAATTAGATGAACTGCATTGAACACAGTGTGTATTACAGAGTGTGTGTGAATGAGACAGGGAGGAAGCAAGAGAGAAAAAAGAGAGAGATTGTCAGGACTAATGTGGTGTGTGTGTGTGTGTGTGTGTGTGTGTGTGGTAGAGTTACATGGAGAACAATAGCCTTATTGTACCTGTGTCTGCGGCTACTGTCTGTCTTGTGTCAATAGTTCAATTCTGCACTGAGCCGCTTTCCCAGATTCACTGTATAAAATGTTATTTTTAACATTTAGGACAAGATGTTTTCTCGAAAAGGAATAAATTTCATGTTTATGAGAAATAATACAAATAAAAGCTGTATGGTGATTTAAGAATTGCATATTTCCAAGAGTGTATTAAAGCTATGTGTTAACAAAAAATAACTTTAAGCATAGGCTGTCAGCTGAGATAGGTTCCAGCCCACCCGCGACACTGAACTGAATAAACAGTAAAGAAAATGGATGGATTCCCATCTCTGAAGTTACCATATTTGGAAAACCGGCTAAAGTGCTAATTTACCACTTAATGCTAACAAACTCCGTTAGTACGCTGTATGGGTGCAATACACAGACATACTGTATATCTGCTTATTAGTGCTAAGTAACAGACTAAAATAATACTCGAATTTCACTCAACAGAACTGAAGGACAAACTTCTTGGATGGGCTATACCCCATAGCAGTCCACATTATTTGTCAGATAATACCTTTAAAATTCTCCAAAAGGCACCAATACCACAAACACAGTCAAGAAGGCCAGTTCAGTCACTTTAAGTCCAAATTTGTAACCCAAATCAAGGCAACTTCAGAAAGCTCCCCTCAGTGCCACATTAGATATTATAAGGAGCTGTCACAAGCTGACAAGTGAAATGCTTAAAATCCATCAAGTGGTCGTTGAATTACTTTTTAAAAATGTATTATTAAAATTTGCAAATCAATTTAGGATAGTGGAAGAATCTTGACAGATTCTTAACCTTAACTCTATGCTTTCAGAATATGTAATTTTTGCTGTTTTTAAAAAGTGTTCTCCCAGGTCTTGGCAATTGGGGGGGGGGGATAATCACTCTAACTGACACACATCATAAACAAATTACATTTTTTCCAAAAAACTACTTTTTGCTTGTCTCTAAAACATTAGGGTAAGGCTTTGGGGCTAGGGTTGGGGTTGTCACCAATTATGACTTAGACCTTAGAACTTACACCTCAGAGGGTTAATTACACATAAAAAGCATTCGGTGCTACAAAGCTTAGCAGCTACTAGTAACTAGGCTAGCTGTTGAACTGATAGCAAGCTAACACTATCTGCCCAGTGCTTGCATTCACAGCAAACATAGTTGAAACTCATGGTACAGCAGCAAAAACCGAATCGCAGATGGACTGATGTTGACGTTTCCAGCTAGAACAGAGGTCGGGTCAGACCATATCTTACAAAGTGAGGAATATAGATCAGATTACTGCAAAGAAGGAATAAAATGCATTTGTCTTTGTTTTGCTTTTGCTTTTACTTTTTTTTTAAAACAATGACAATTAATATGGTTTGGACACAGTTGTGAACAGACAAAAAAATAAAATATAAACGACACCTCAGCTATTCTATTTCATTTGTGGCATGGTGAACTTAACACAATTATTTCCTCCCCATCCACGATGTCAGCATATAGCTCTTCTTCATTTATGAAGCCAGTTAGTTTAGGAAAATAAGAGGTGGGTTTAAAAGTAAGAGATTGTGAGTTCAAGTCACCCATGATGTGAAAGCTTTTTTTTCCTTCTCATTCTTTCTATCAAAAAACTTCATTGTGTTTATTTCAAAAGTGTGTCTTTTGTCCTGTCTCTCTCTGCTCTCTTCTGTTTCCTCTCACCCCCAACCGGTCGCAGCAGATGGCTGCCCCTCCCTGAGCCAGGTTCTACCGGAGGTTTCTTCCTGTTAAAAGGGAGTTTTTCCTTCCCACGGTCGCCAAGTGCTTTCTCATATTGTTGATTGTTGGGGTTTTCTCTCTAATACTGTAGGGTCTTTACCCCACGATAAAAAGCGCCTTGAGGTGACTGTTGTTGTGATTTGGCGCTATATAAATAAAATTGAATTGAACTGAACTAAATTTCATTTTATTCTAATTGATGAAGAGATAGTAGAAAATAACCTTTTTCTTACTAGACAGCCTAACAGGGACGTCTAGGCGATGTTGAAGACGTAACTCGAACTTACGTTGTGGTAACATCTGCAACGTTGGTTCAATCTTCATTTTAGAACTATTTTTCAACCGTGACTAGACGTCGAGAAAAGACCGCCAGCCGACGGTTATTCAACGTCAAAATATTTGCTGGGCTAGTATACCACAACAGCTCTCCTGTCTAATTTCTTATTTTCTCCACCTGGCATGGTCCTCATATTACACCAATTAATTCAAGAAAGAATTACTTAAGGGGGAAAATAAAGTACTCTGGTCTAACAAGATTACTCACATCAGTTAGCAAGCTTGTTAGTGCATTAATTTGGTTGCTAAAAGGACAATTAGTTCACACAGTTTATTAAAAACATGTATTTGCACCAGTCTTTCCTTATTACATATGTAAACCACTATTTATGAAACAGTTTTTCCTCCAATGGAGGCAGGTAAATAAAGTGGAGGGTACGGTATAAGTTACAGCTTCTCAGTCAGTGAGTACAGTCTCAGTCACTAATCAATGCTGGTTACCAAAGGTAAGGCTATCAGCAGGCTTAGAAAGCTGTTCTCCAAAGTACCCATAGAGGTTCTATTTATGTTTTTTATTGATGTTTACTGTTACAGACCACTTTGTAAACCAAATTAAAACAGTATAACAATGAATAAATCTCTTTTGTATACTATAAATCTGTCCAGTATCGACATAATTCTATTTCTGTGCATGCAAAGTCATCTTAAGGAACTTATTAATGAAGCAATGAATGAACAGAACTTAAAGCCTTGATTTACAACCGCAATAAATTGAACCCAGCCTGCACCATCCCCCACTCAACTCTGTGTTGGCACTTGGCTTTGCAACCATAGTAGCATGCAGAGGGGGCCAGGATGAGGGCACGGAGGATGAGGGTGAGAAGAAAGAAATGTAAAAAAAAAAAAAAGATGATACTGACAACGATAAAAGTCTCCACATCAAGAGTGATTAGGAAGAAGCCTGCAAGGGGGAGTTTCTCCTCCCCCAATGGCTGAGAGAGGTTTTGATGAATGAGAGAGGGGTAAGGATGGAGGAAAGAAGACAAGGGAAACAGTGTGATGGGAGTCAAACTGGAAAAGGCAAATGAGGCGAGAAGAGGGAAGGAGGGTTAGAATGAGAGGCATACAGAGAGATCAGGAGGGAAGAGAAGGGAGAGAGGGATAAAAGAATGGATACCGCAGAGATGAAAAGGATTGAGGGACAGCAGAACGGGATGAGTGGAAAGATGAGGACGGATGAGAAGGGCCATGGTAATGAGATTGGATAGAAGAGACAAAAAGGGGATAAAGGGTGAAAACATTATCAAAAGAATAAGAAGAATGAAGGAAAATAGAGGTGAAGGAGTGAGGAAGATCAGAATCATTAGAGATGATTGGCAATGGACACAGAGGAATAAAAAAGGGAGAAGAAAGGAAGTAAGGAAAAAGGGGTGATAAATATAAAATAGCCAGTAGGCCAGTGGGTCTGCTGGGTTAATCTGCATTGTCTGATTATACGGTAATAATCCCATGTAAAATGCACAAACACACACAGCCCAGGACTAAAGTGTCTGACTGGACCCCGCAGTGCTGAACTGGAATAACCGCTTGTGATCCAGAAATTTCCTGGCCGGCACTGCGTTCCTGTTGCCATGGTGATAGCTCTGGGAACAAGGAGAGACAGAGAGAGCAGGAAAGTGAGAGAAGATAAGATAGGAGTGAAAACTAAGACCAGAACCAGGCGGTGCCACGGTGGATTTGGCACACACTCCACGCAAACACTGACGTGTATATATAAGCGCATAAGCGTGCAGAGCCAAACCACATGTTCTGCATGTGTTGGGCAGCTGCATACAACCAACCCGCCAGCATGAACATACAAACAACGGCGCTCATTGGCTCATGGCGCCACTACTTCTCCTCCATTGGCTGATGTGCTGAAAGAAAAAAATTCTCTGATTAACTCGGAGTAACATGCACCTACTGTAGCAGCGGGATCAAAGGAGACCAGTTAATTGAACACGGATGTTGGTATGATTCTATATAAAACACACACATACACACACACTGCACAGGGAAGCTCATGTCTGCTCATGTTTTTACAACTCGTGCTTTGACGTTCATATTAACTCATAATTATTATTGGGGTTTTTTCTGTCTCATTTGTTCTGAGTGTGAAATAAAATATCTTATGTTGTATGATTACACTACGCATGAACGGAATCCCGAATGGGCCTACTGGGGACAGGCCCAGAGAAACCAAGGCTTCAGGGCACCATCATTCAGATGCATAACATCTACAAAAAGATAAAATTTACCCATAAAACCCAAAGAGACACGAGGGTGTTCAAAACAGACACAAAACTGGCTTCCTAAAGAAAGAAAGGAGCTGTGCTTGGATTTTGGACTTGAACTTAACAGTCTGCTAAAAGACTGTACTTCATCTTAATTTAGAGTATTAGAAAGCTAAAATTTGCTAATTAGCACTAAATGGAAGTAACACTGGAGATGTCGTTATGTATTTGTTCATAAGCCAAAGCACTGAACTGTTAACACTCTGAGGTCTAAGTCACCACTGATGACGACCCCAACCCTAGCCTCAAATCCTAACCCCACGTATTGGAGACAAGCAAAAAGTAGTTTTTTGGAAAAAAAAACAAAAAACAAATAGTTTTTGATGTGTATTACTTGGAACGATTTTTTTGTTTTGTTCCCTGATTGCCAAGACTTGGGAGAACCATTTTTAAAAAGAACAAAAAAATACATAATCGGATAACACAGAATATGTGATCATTGATCACCGATGATGACTTAGACCTCAGAGTTAAACAATTTTACCTTAATGATGGTTAAAAAACAAAAAAAAAAATTCACCAAACTTTTTATCCTTATATTGATAATCAGCTCCTTCTCCAGTGAGTCTCTCAGCCTACAATGAACGCCAACTTCACCATCTTAAGCCCTGTCCACTTACAAAGAGACTCCCTCGCTGTGCATCACTTTGTAGCTGATGGTTGGTAACTAGTGGACACTACAGGCTCCGGTTGCACAGGTAACCCTCTAATGTATTTACTACCCCTTCAAATGTCAATTTACGGTATTATTCGCTCCCATTGCTAGTTGCTCCGAAGTTGAGAGAAGCTTAACTTGGGACCCGTCCACTTTACATCACTAATGGTTATTTCGCCTGTCGTCAGTACAAGTCGCTGAATTTCATTGACATTCTGTGATCTCTGGTTGCTACATCTGCCACCATGATGAGCTCGGCATAATGGCCCGTGAGTCAGGTTTCCACTTGCCGGTTCTGGGTAGAGGGGCCATTCACCTCATAGCAGATCTTCAGAGCATTCCAAGATGGTGGAGCTAGATCCATCCAGCCATGTGACAAGATCCTCTCTGGAGAAGGAGCTGAATGATATCGAGGACCACCACAGCAGCAATCTAGCCAGCAGACCCTAAGTAAGTGTAACCAATTTCATGGAAATCCATACCAAAGTTAGTGAGATATCTGAATTGACCTAAAAAATATATACTCGGTCAAGGGGGATTCTTCCTCTAGGTACCATGAATGGTACGTGTGAGAATCAATCGAGTAGTTTTTCAAGTCATCTGATACCACACTCCGCCACCCTAGAAGCACATAGACATCATGGAAGCACAGACATGGTCTAGATGCACATAAATGTTCTTGTTATATTCAAATGTGTTGTTATGTGCACACATACTTCACACAGAGCTACTCACAGAGGCAATCACGATTAACACACTAAGCTGCAGTCACACTCTTTTGAGGGGCAGAAAGGAAGGACAAATGTTAGTCCATGTTTATAGCTATCAACGAGGCCTACAATGTTAGAATCTTTTCAAGGACCCCCTTTTCCCCAACCCCTTTTATGACTTATCACTGAAAACAATGAAATACAATTTTAAAAAAGTTACAAAAAAGACAAGGAGCAGCTGTTGCTTCAGTGGAATCTTCCAGAATCCCTTCTTTTCCTGTTGTCAGCCCAGGCCGACCAGATCCTGGCCCAGTTCGACATGACTAATCACCCTCACCGGCTCCTTGACAGCAACACACTGCCAGCCAGACTGATTCATTGGGCAGGAGTCGGGGGGTGGAGAGGGGTCAGGGGAGCAGTAAGAATGAAACAGAGAGAGATGTAGCAAGCAAAAAAGATGGAAGCAGACAGTGGAAGAGACAGACCCTCCAGGTTTTTATTACAAACATTAACAAATGGAAACATAACCAGTTACTGAAATATGTCTCACTTTGTCTGCAGACTGAAAAAAATAAGACAGCCTTAATGCTATGACTAATACTGAAGATTATAATTCAAATATTCCTCTAAAACATAAAAAGATACACTTGTACTCTACATGTACCAACCTGAGACACTAACATGTATCAGGATTTATAAACTCATTTAATTTCATTTATCTTATTCAAATTTGAATTTAAACAAGACTAAATGTTTGCAGTTATGCTAGCAGCTCTGTGAAGCTAAACTTAGACACAGCGTATATGGATATACGTGTAATGTTTACCTTGTTCACCATTTAGTTAAGCATGTTAGCATGCTAATGCTGATAGGATTATCATTAGTTTTTCAAAGCACTTGGCTAGGCACAGTGATGCTTTGAGCTTAATATTGACATCAGCATGCTAATAGCAGGTATAGTGTATGTTGGCATGCTAATAATGCCATATCATTAGCTTTTATCGTTTAGTATTTTTTAAAATTTATTATAACTTTATTAATTTGTATTTACTTATGAAAAAGTTGAGCTCCTTCTGAGGCAACTTGAATGTCAGTAGGAAATTCTGTTGTTGAAAACTGTTGAAAAAAACTGTCAGAGAAAGGCCCCAAAAAGAATGGAGATATACATATATGCACACACACACACACACACACATATATATATAATATAGATAGATAGATAGATAGATAGATATAGATATATAATACATGAAAACAGACTATTTTACTAGGCAAACAGGTATTACTAATGAGATTAGTTAATGTTCTATTTAGGTGTAGAACCTTAATTAATATGATAAGAAACACCTGTGTTTACCAACTATTTCAAGTTAAAATGGGCTGTTTTGGGAATTTGTACTCTGGGGAGAATGAATATCTGTATACAAATGCAGGCTAAGTAAAAGTCTTTAATAATGCACACATGATTCAGTTTTTAGTATGCCTAATCCCACATCTGCTTAAATTCACAACTATTTCTTTTTTTTTTTCTTCACATACACGTGGTATGGGTTATGCTTACTAATGGAAGACAGAAAGATAAAGACTGGATTGCAGGTATGTGAAAAATTAAATGGCTGCAGTAGAAGAAATCAATCCCAGAACTTGATGAGAAAGGAAAAACCAGAGGAAGATTAATCACACTACATGAGTGTTTAGATTTATTTTATGTTCTGTATGTGTGCCTCTGTGGATCAGACCACTTTTGTGTGCATGTGTTAAGTTCATGCTGTATGTGTGTGCAATGGATCACATGATGGTTCATTTTAAAGAGACAGGACCGTGACACTCTTGTGACACAACTTTCCATTCTCTTTTGTCATTTTTTATCCTTCACGTCGGCTTGCTTATTTTCTTTTTTTTCTGTCCCTCTCCCTACTATTTTTTTTTTCATTAGGGATGATGAGGGTTTAACACTCCCTTCATATTACTCCAGTTTTCCCATCTGGTTGGAGGACTGGATTCAGGTGATCTGAAAGTCCCAAGTTCACTGATCATCTCTACCGTCAGTCAGTGCACATATTTTGGAAAAGTTCAAGCTTCCTGGAAAATGAATCTGACCCAGATATCTGACTCCATATCAGTGGGAGAGGCTTCCTCACAGCCAAAGAGACTACACAAGGAGTAGCTGAAATATTTATGAGTTAAGTGAAGGAGGGAGGCTTCATCGCCAGCTTCAAATCCCACTTTCAGCATCAACTGTTTACTAACACTAGATGCTCATGCACCTTCTAGTACCTGTTAACATGATCTCAAAATGTATACAGATAATATAATTTCATCCACTGTTGATTTTTCGCCTTGTCCCTTAAGTATTTCTGTGAATCTTTTAATAATGTTATGTACTGTAGACTGTAGGCTTTGTAGACAAATTCAATGCAATTTTACAATGAGAAATAAATTACTGAACTATTGAACAGCCACGTAGTCTTTCACAGAGTGGTGAACCCCTCATTATAGTTACATCTGGATGACTCAGCCTCTCCAGGATGCTCTTTTTAAGCCCAATCACATTGCTAATTAACCTCATTCATAAAGCGCTACACACCTTTTTCAGTCTTTTGTTGCCCCTGTTGCAAATCATTACTTTCTCTCTTTATTTACGTCTTCCACAGCTTCCACAATTTTTTTGGAAACACGGTTATGCTGGAGGGTCAGGTACATTTTGTGGAATTTTTTGCAGATTTGCAGCTGTGTGGGCAGCGGTCCAACACCAACCATCTGTTCAGTTGCTGCATCACACATGTACAGCTATGTCTGGATACACACACACACATCAACATCTGTCCTGCTGGACAGGCCCTTCTGGTCTCTGATAGCTTCCTCCATGTGTAAGGACACACACATATACACACCTGTGGTATGAAGGACACAGTGGAGTAGATATTTTGGTGCAGCAGATGGTGATGTTCCAGCAAATTGTAGCATTAATGAATAGCTACCTTTCCATTCCCAGAGACCACACAGCTCTTCTAAAGGATAATCATTTTGGAAAATTCATCTGCCACATCAACAGTTTGGAGGAAACAGCCTGGAACCAATAGTTAGCAGAATTAGACGGGTCATATCTTTTTGTTTGTAAAACAATAACTCCACAGCAGCATTCAAAGTTGTTTTTCTACAAAATCACTCAAATGTCTCATTAAATATTTCTTAAAATGACATTTACTGCTGCTCTTTCACTAAAAACGTGAATATGCAAATATTGTTCCTTTCAAGCTACACGAAACAAGATTGATGACAAGTCCATTCTCAAAGATCGACATCACACTTGTGTAACTTTCGTACTGAACCAGAATTGGCTTCCAGATTAATAATGATGTCCCAAACTCCTCACATGAAGATTAAAGCAGAGTGTGAAAACAGCCAACAGTGTTTAAGTCAGCACACATATCAGGTTTAGTGCAGGTTATTTTACAAGGAACAGTCTGGTCTTTTATTTTTCCTGATTATATTTATGGACCACTGGTAGCAGTCAACTAAAACTGCAATACAAGAACAAAGCTGCTTCTGTGTTGCCTGGGACCTGCAGCTCTAGCTTCTTTTTCTCAGCACAGCATTATATACGTATTTAAGACTTTCTTTACTAGATTCTCATCTAAAAAATAGTCAACAGACATCACTAAAAGTCAGTGCTTTCAGCAAGCAGATGGCAAGATTCTTTTGCTTTAAAATGCACTGTCTCAAGATTGTCAGTTAAGAATATTACTTTAAACCTTAAATATCTGCAGACATCTCTGTCCTAAAAAGGCAACAAGCACAAGATCTTTGCACTTTACTCTCATATTTTTTTTACTTAAGCATAACAAATCAGAAGTAATGCCCAAATCTCCAGTTATCTAAATTTGTAGATGGTCTGCCATTTCTGATTACCTACCTCCTGTACAAACAGGTTAGATGATGTTTGCATGAAAAGGCTAGTTTCAATATAATTTTGCAACTTCTCATCAAGGACATAATTGAAGAACTTTTGTAATGTAAGTGACATACTTTTTTGATTGGTAACTGCGCTCTTCTGGACAGAGATCTCAGATGTCGTTCCTGGAATCTGCTGGAGCCACTCTCCCAGTTTGGGGGTCACTGCCCCGAGTGTTCCGATTACCACAGGGACCACTGTTGCCTTCACCTTCCACATCTTCTCTAGCTCTTCTCTCAGCCCTTGGTATTTCTCCAGCTTCTCGTGTTCCTTCTTCCTGATGTTGCCATCACTCGGGATTGCTACATCTATCACTACGGCCTTCTTCCTCTGCTTGTTCACCACTACTATGTCCGGTTGGTTAGCCATCACCAGTTTGTCCGTCTGTATGTGGAAGTCCCACAGGATCTTAGCTCGGTCATTCTCAACCACCTTTGGAGGTGTATCCCATTTTGACCTCAGAACTCCCAGGCCATACTCGGCACAGATGTTCCTGTACACGATGCCAGCCACTTGGTTATGGCGTTCCATGTACGCACAGCCTGGACCTGGGGTCTTGCCGGGTGCGGTAGACCCCAGCCTCTATCAATCTTGTGCTTAGAGCTTATTCCTGCGCTGCCACGATTAGTGCCTCTGTGCTGTCTTTCAGTCCAGCTTTGTCCAGCCATTGGTAGGATTTCTCGATATCAGCCACTTCTTCTACCTGCCGATGGTACATGCCATGCAGGGGCCTGTCCTTTCCACGATGGTTCCTGTTTTTCTCCTCTTCTCTAGCCTTGGTGGGGCTGTTCTCATGTTGTTTCCCTGCCACTAAGAGTACACCCTGGATGGTTCAGTGGAGAACATCTGGTTTATTCCCCTGGCTTCTATATCTCTGGTGTACCTCTTCAAGCAGCTAGCCAAGGCTGTGAGTCTTTGCTTGGCAGTTTCTAAGGCCTCAGATATGGACAGCTTGTTGTACTTCTTAGGCACCCCTCTCTTCATCACACCTTTCTGGAGTTCTGACAGTTGACTAACTTCCCTCCGTGCTGCCTTGATCTCGGCCTCTAGTCTTCGTCTCCATGGGTACTGTTCCTTGTGGCTGGTGTTCAATTTATAGTCAAGCATCAGAAGGATCACTGTTGATGTGGTGTAGATCAGCTGGTTGGTTTCAGTGATGGTCGCAGTAGGGATTGTCTGTAATGCTGCATTCACACCTTCTAGCAGACTTTCAGAGGCTACTTCACTTAGGCTTGGTAGTCGGTGATGGAGGGTACAGGTTTCCTGCTTAGCCATGATCTTCTCTTTCGGGTCAGCTGCCCTTGCATTGCGTATGTTGGAACACTGAGCTACTAGTTACTTCGATGTTAGTCTAGACATCAGGTTTCGAAAAATCCATAGGTCCCACATCCTTTTCATGTAACCTCTTTCTCTGGGGTTACGTGTCTAGTAGCATTCCAACAGTTCCCTATTTTCATCCCTTGTCCATTTATGCCTTATTCTTGTTCCAGTAGCCCACTTATCATTAGATTGTCCTGGTTCCCCAACATCTGGCGCAGACCTTGTAAATCCGGGCGACATTTGAGCCGGCATGAGTCTCTTAGTATCCGTATCACTCATATCCAAGTGATATGCAGGTAGCGTAAGGAGGTCTTGCCCAGGCGGTCTCCCATGTGAAAGGCAACAATCTTACCACTACGCTATCCCGCCTCTCTCTCTCTCTCCATATATATATATATAGATAGATAGATAGATAGATAGATATATGCAGCTCCGGAAAAAATTAAGAGACCTCTCCAAAATTGATCACATTCCAGAGGTTTTCAATGGGGTTCAGGTCTGGAGATTGGGCTGGCCATGACAAGGTCTTGATCTGGTGGTCCTTCATCCACACCTTGATCGACCTAGCTGTGTGGCATGGAGCATTGTCCTGCTGGAAAAACCAATCCTCAGAGTTGGGGAACATTGTCAGAGCAGAAGGCAGCGAGTTTTCTTCCAGGATAACCTTGTACGTGGCTTGATTCATGTGAAGAGCCAGGCTGAAGTTTGCAAAAGACCATAAGGATTGGACCAT
>VUQI01026906.1:9550-21690 GCA_015106735.1 Paratilapia polleni
TGTAAACACTGGACCTTTTTTGGTATTTTGACCATTTTTCATTTTCTGCAAATAAATGCTCTAAATGAAATATTTGTATTTGGAATTTGGGAGTTATGTTGTCAGTAGTTTATAGAATAAAACAAAAATGTTCATTTCACTCAAACATATACCTATAAATAGCAAAATCAGAGAAACTGATAATTTTGCTGTGGTCTCTTAATTCTTTCCAGAGCTGTATATTCATCGAAAAAAAATATTCTGGGAGGTCTAAAAATGATTAGTCATTTACGAGTCACTGGTAAGTTCAAAACAATACTCTAGCAGGGAAAATGTTAACAGAGTCTAATCTTTTTTAAAATGTATTTATTGAATATATTTATTCTTTTTATCTGTTTCAAAAATTGCTTCATTTAGTAGTTTTATTTTCAATTCAGTTTTGTTTCAGTTAGGTTCCAGGGTGGGTTTGCTCATTTTAATTTAAAATAAATAGGTTAAGTGTTAAGTGTTAACTTACATTTTTATAATGCAGGTGGTAAGACTAAAAGTAATGAAATGTCCCGTTTAATTTTGTTTTAGTTCAGTTATTTCTAAAAGCAGACACTATCGTTTTAGTTTTCTAGAAAAACTCTAGTTTTTATTTTTACTGGAGTTGACTTAAAATGTTTTTTGGTTTAGTTTTAGTTCACTATAACAGCCTTTGCTACTCACATCCTACAGCTATCCCTTGGCCTACACTACACCTAACCAGCCACTAACCACGGAGCCGTTTACCTTTCTTGGTGAAAAACTCTCGGCTGTACTTCCCAGCAGCGACCACTTTTCGTGGGACCTTCCCAAGGAGCTCCATGATCAGAGCGATGTGGTCTGCCCACCACCACATACATCACAGAGGGAACAAGCACGGTTCAGCATTACAGCATGCACACACATCAACGCGCACATACACTGGCTGAATGGTCCTGACACACACTGATGCCTTAGGGTACACCATGGACACACTTAGAGACTGAGGGCTAATGCAGTGAGAAGCTTGTTGTCAGTGTTTTAATCACACTTTCAATCTGATTTAAAATGGTCTGCTAGTGCCCATTTTTATCCCTCTTAGACATCTGTGTGTCCCAGTCCCACCAGCTCTCTGGCCAGCGCTACCTCTTCTGTTGAAGAACTCCCGGGAATATTTTCCGGAGAGCGCAAAGTGCCTCGGAATACAGCCCAGCAGCTCTATGATGTGGGCTATGTGGTCTATGCAGGAGAGAGGGAGGTGGGAGGAGAGGGGGAGAGAAAAACGATGCCAGAAAAAAGAGGATGGGGAAGGAAATGTTGACAAAGAAACACAGAGAGAGAAATAATACAGCCAAAGAGAGGAGAATTAATCAAAAGAGGGGTGAAATGCAATGTAAGAACATTGTAAACACAAAAAAGAGGATTAAAGGTACAAAATAGAAAAAGGGACAGGAAGTGAGAGGTATAAAAGATCAAGGGGGGGTAAAGGAAGGGATAAAGAGAGGGAAGAAAAAGGAAAAAAAGAGAGTCAGACAGTAAAGGAGAAAAAAAACCCGTGTTAGTGAGCTGTGCCTCCACAGGAAAGGAAATGAAATGAATAAAGTGACAAGTATTTAGATTCAGAACTGAATGAACTGGATTTCAATGTGGCCTCAATAGTAAGAGATCAAAGGTGACTCTCTGTAAATCAGGATGTCAGGATTGAATGTGTAGAACATGAAAAAGGGAACTACATGTCACATGCAATGAGGAAAAAATAGCATAATGAGCTGAGTGAGATCAAAGACTTGAGGCAATGAAGTCATAAAGGACCAAGGTGAGGATGAGGGTGCACAGTTTGGGAACGTGGTATGTTTGGCAAGACATAAATTCAGGAGAGTGAGTATGGTTAATGACTGGAATCCACATGTAGGGATGGAGTATTACCTGAAAATAGATACACATAATCTCACAGGATAGTTGGCTAATATTGTTCTAAGGTTCAAAGTTACAGTAACAGGAGCTGTGTGAGCTTTGTGTGTATCTATAACATTTGAACGATTCAGGTTTTTGTGAAGATGTGTGGAGGCATAGCAGCAGATTTAAGGAACAGGATTTAGAGTCGACAGTGGATAGAAGGACGTGGGAGGGTGACTATACTTTAAACTAAACTCTTCTTTGGGTCATTTTTATCCACTAACAATACAAGCAGCCTTTTTAGTCACAGTTTTTCTCCATTATTTGAATCCATTGTAAGAAACAAAAGCCCCACTTTTAAGCAAACATAACAAAACTCTATAATATATTCTAGAGCCTGACTGATATAGGATATATTAAGACAGATACCGATATTTGGTGATTTAAAAATCGGATGTATTGGCCGATATTTTTCTTTGAGACACACAAAACATAAACAGATTTCCCTAACATTTCTTATGTCTAGCTATTCATGAGTCCTTATTGACATAATATGACAGTGCAGTTTAAAAATAATCTTGTTTTATTGTCGCAACAAGTCGTGGATTACTCGTTTACGCTCTGCCCGACTCTCCTCAGATCAGCTGGTTGTTGTGTTTGTGGTTCCAAACCTGTGTTGCCAACAGGAAAGTTGCAGAGTGCCCTCTGGTGGACAAGCTATGCAACATCAACACTCATAACATGGTTGAAGAGTATTTCTCCCATCTCTTCTTTACTTTTATATAATATTTTTTTTATATTTCATATAAACGCAGATACAGATATATCAGCAAATAGCTAATATCAGCCAATATATTGGCCATCCGATATATCAGTCAGGCTCTATTATACACACAGTGATTAACAAAAGTAGCATTTATTTTATTTTTGTTCATTGATTTATTTTTTTAGTACTTTCATGAATTTAGTATTATTTTATCAACAGTTTTATATTATTAATGCATATAAAGTTGTAATAAATATATATTAAAACCTGATTTGAACAATGGAGAAAAACTGTGAAGCCAATTATTTAACCAGTTATTTCAAACATTTAAGACACTTTGCATTGAACATTTTCCTACTTCTGCTAATTTTTTTTTGCAATTTAAAGTTAACATCCATTTTAGAGTCTTAAGATAAAATATTCAGCAATAATTCCCCTGTGGAACCTGGTGTTTCTATACTTGGAAATAAAATTCAGTGTCTGTGCCATAAAGATAAATACTCACCCTCATCACGGGAGTAGTCTTCTCCAGAGTGGGGCTCAAACAGGTAATCTCCAGTGGCCAGCTCAAATGCCTACAGGAGGACAAACTGAGTATTCTACCACTGACTGTACACTAGGACTAGGACATTTGCATATATGTATGTAATAATGTACTGCACATCTGTTCTCCTCACCATGCAGGCAGTGCTCCAGATGTCAGCAGGAGTACTGTAACCGGCTCCTATAAGGACTTCAATGGAACGGTACTGTCTCGTCTGGATGTCCTCTGTAAAGTGCTTATGCTATTGAGGAAATAAGAGGAGAGTAAGGAAGAGAAGGGCTTTCGGATATTTGTAA
Source organism: Paratilapia polleni (assembly GCA_015106735.1). NCBI lineage: Eukaryota > Metazoa > Chordata > Actinopteri > Cichliformes > Cichlidae > Paratilapia > Paratilapia polleni. The sequence goes on from VUQI01026906.1 coordinate 13,038, forward strand.
TTATAGAATTATATTTGTCAATAAAACATATTCCCTGTTTTATATTTTTTTAAATGATCAAGATGTGAGATGTTTTTGTCAAATTAGGTTCCATTTATGTTTTATCTCTGGAAATCAAGCCTTGTTAGATTCTTGCTAATGGTAATTTTAAATGTTTGTATGCAACCCTGCCTTGCTGAGGGCAGCTGGCTTGGTGTTTAGTCAATATGTGTAACAGTCTTGATCTGGACACGTGTGGGGTGCTTTTATTTACACTTTCATCTGTTGTTTTGTAAGACTGTGTGTAATTGTTGTGTGTGGATTTGGGAACGATCGGTCCTTGCAGCGTTAGCTGCCGGAACGCACCTCCTGCCAGTACATTCATTTCCGCAGCCAGTCTCTAATAATTGTTGCTGCACAAAAAGATATCCCACTGAAAGCAGCACTGTAATTGGAACATTGAAGGAATCTCAGTTTGATGTTATGCTGCTTCTTGTCTTCCTCCTTGCTCTCCTTTTCCTCATTAAAATATCTGGACCTGTGCAACCTGCGGTGACTAAACCGCCTACGCAGGTTTAAAACAGGAATTCTTAAAGTGAATAACTATTATTTATAAAAGCACACAGAATGTACCTTTACAAACTCTCAGGACCACATTTGAGTTTGAATGTCAGCTATTATAAAAAAACCCCCAAAAACTAGAGCACATAGCACCCGCGGTGCTGCTTCCCTGTGAACTACTGGTTTCAACTACTGTACATCTCATTATTTTTGTTTTCAACATAATATGAAAGTTTTCAACTCTGACTGTTAAAAATACTCCAAATGAAATCATATCAAATTCCAGATGCTTTCTTACCACCCAGCATGCATTTCCAAGATCGGCGATTTTGACTCGAATAGAGTCTGCGTTGCGGGGATCTAGAGGGTTGATCAGAAGATCTGCAGCTCTGGCTCTGACTGTCAGGGGACACAGTGGGACAGTGTAGGATTAACACATACAGTAAGTAGAGACAGTAGTAGTTTACACATTCTAGTGTACTAATAGACATTTATTCAAAACAAGGGTCACTTCAGGAATTTTTCGACAAAAAAATCCAAGCATGAAAAACTTCTCCTCTGACTCTGGAAATCACACTACTCATCATGTTACATGAGCATCCACTGACAGTATCACAAACCCATATTTAGAGTGCTGAACCACAAATAGATAACCTGGTTGATGTACACTTATCTTACTTTATCAAGATTTGTAGATCATTAAAGTAATCTGATTAGAAATCTGGCATCTAATTTGGCACGTTAATTCATTTACTGAAACTAAAATGAAAGCTGTAGGTGGATGATTAATGGTGATATTAAGTCAAAAATAAAACCCTACAGATATTTGGACACTAAAATGTAATAATGAGAAACTATATTACAAAACAATAACATAACACACAGGGAAAACACAGTCAAAACACAGCAGTGGTTATTCATATATCAAAGCACATAAGATGTAAATTTTCCCTCAATCCCTTTCTTAATTTTTTAATTTCAATTTCTCATTAATATGTAGATGAAATAATCTCTTTTCAAGAGAGACAAGTGCAAAAAGTCAGATTAAAATCACAAAAAAATAATGTGGTGAAACTATATGAAAACCAGCTGCAGATTAATGCAGATGAAAATAATTTACATGCAGTATCAACTCTACATAGTGGTCTTATCATTTATGGATTAATAATTTTTTTAATATATTTCAGTATTAATGTATATTTTTAAACACTATTAGGCTCAAAAGTTAAATATTAAAATATAATGTTAGAATGAATATTTTTAATAAATTATTATTAATTATTTAAACTCTACTCTTTATTATATTATTAGTATTATTTTTAATAAAGGATTTTTTAATGTTAAATGTTCCATCCAGTCATCATGGGCATGAATGTCATGGTAATTTTGAGCTTTTAATGAGTTGCTGCCAGTGGTACTGGTACATTGCACAAAGTGGATGGAATAATGAAGGAGAAGGACTCCAAATTCTTCAACTTCACCTTAAATCAACAGCTAAATGGTTGAAACCTTGACACAATCAGGTGTTCCAACAGGACAATGATCCCAAATACATACCAAAACTGGTTTTGGAATGGATAAAGCAGGCTAACATTAAGCTTCTGGAATGGCCTTCCCAAAGCCCCAACATCAATCTTATTGAAAATTTGTGGACTGTGCTTAAAAGCTAGGTCCATGCCAGGAAACCACCCAATTTAAATGAACTCTACCAATTCTGCCAAGAAGAGTGGTCAAATATCCAGCCAGAATCATGCCAGAAGCCTGTTGATGGCTACCAAAAGTGTCTGGTTGAAGTGCAACTTGCTAAGAGATATTTAACCAAATATTAGTGGGGGTGTATGTATACTTTTGACCCTGTGTGGATTAGAGAAAATCCAAAATAAATTCAAACCTTTGCACCCAATTCTTGTTTTTTAAAGTCATTAAAGATGTATGCTGTACAATCATTCCACCCTGGAAAAAGAACAGTTCAAAGAAATTATTAAAAACCCCAAATTACCATGGCATTCATGCCCATGATGAGTGGATGGAAACTTCTGACCACAACTGTACATATTCAATACAGTTTGTGTATGTGATTAATTGATACTTAGATTTGTTTGAAGTTCTAGATAAATGTGGTACCTGTAATTAAAGCAAAAGCTTGGAGCCAACTGCTGTTATTTAACCACAACATGGCCTAAAAAAAGGACTTCAATGAGGTCCTAAATAATGTTAGACATGTGAAAGGTGTAAGGACATAGGTACAGAGAGGAAACAAATCTAAACTGTTCCAAACATAAATAGACGTGGAGAAATGAAAGGCAGGAAGTGCACAATCTCTATGTCTGCATATTTCTGACAAAGGGAGACAGAGAAGCAGACTGTGTGAGAGGAAGAGACCACTGCGTAAAATTATGTCCACGAAAAAGACAGTTTTAATAATAGAATGTAGCAGGATACAGAGTAATTCTCTATTGTACAGATTGATAACAGCTAGTAAAACTTTTTCTCTTGTCTCCAACCATAACATGAGTTTGAATCACTTCTTATTTACCTATTTGATGTTGCCTAAAAATGATAAATAGTAGAAACTCTGAGGCCCAGGAACAGAAACATATATATTGATGGGTTAAAAGATTATATAACCACTCATGGATGAGGTGAATAACAAGAGTGCATGTTGAGGTCTGGGATAAATTAGTGAGCAAATGTAACAAGAAACATGGCAGTTGCAGGAGAAATTGTAAATGTTATACTGTATTAAAAAAAAAAGGAATAAAAACTTATCTTTCAGTTTAGACAAACAATGTTACTCTATCAGACAGGCCACAGGAGGATTTTTTATTACCCAAAGCGAGAGCACTAATTCAATCAAACGGTTTTGTATCTGGCTACGGAGAAAAGGAATTTACTGCCAAAACAAATAGCATGAGTAACTAGTAAAATTTGATAAAAAAAGAAATATGAAATGAGCATCTTTTTTTTTTATTTATTTATTTTTTTTTTAGGGTTTTTAAACACAGGTAGAAATGAATAAAATGACTTGGGGTTATTGTGGATGTGCTTTCGTAATTGTCTTGTTTATGCTGAATTGCATTGTCACAAAGGTTACATAACAGTGGGTAAAACCTGCACATGAAGTTATTGCAGGTTATTTGATTTGATGGTTGTATTGTATGGAGATTGTTTGGTCTGTGTGTTTCTGTGTAAGTTGGTTGGGTGCAATGTCACAATGTAAAATTTGTTTGTAGGCCTCAGGAAGAACAGCTGCTACATTGCCGTAGCTAATGGGGATCCTGCTAAACTAAAATAAATCAAATGAGCAGGTGTAAAGTTCAGAGAAACTTTTTATAAGGCCAGATGACTTGGCCACAGACCTTGTGGAGTATTCCTGGCCAGCAGTGGTTTGAGGAGGGACAAACCATTACTGAGTAACAAAGGCTAACCCATCTGGTCTGAACTGTCTTAAGAGCTACTTTAATAACGATTACTGAGAGTCTTTGTCAGGTCACACCTATCTAATCATTTCTTGCAGCCCAAGAACAACCCGTCATTTCCCAGTGTCAGTGGCCTCTTTTCCAGCAGGATAATGCAACCTAATGTCTTGGTGCCTGATATGACAGGACAACGTCAGAGGTGTACATGACTCAGCGGGTCAGAAACACATTAGAACTGACAGCATATTAGAGAGTGGTGGTCATAATGTTTTAGCGCATCACTGTTTAATTATGTTTAAAACAGTTACTGATATTTTTAATTTGATTACATACAGGCCAATTTCCACGTCATACCTGCATTGGGTGGCACCAACACCCACTATCCATTAAAATTATGGCTATTTTCCAGGCATCATCCCTTACATACTGAATATTAATGACGTCTTGAGTTGTGAAATCAATAATTACACCAAAATGGAATAATTTTCTATGTGTGGTTCAGTTAAAATCAGTAACCATGTCTTACCTTTGGGTGTGTCGCCCGTGCTTGAGGATGACACAGTGCGACTGCGGTCTGCAGTGGGGCTATTGGGTGAAGGTCCAGCTTCAATGTCTGCCGTACCAACGCAAATGGGGTTTCCTGGCTCAGGATCCAGGGGTAAGTCGGGAAAGATGGGCATTGTACCTAGATGCCGCTCACTGGAGCCATTGGTCAGTCCTGGCTCTCCCAGTTCGCCATTATACATCTCATAACCAGAGCTGAGAGAGTTGTCTCGGTCTGTGTAGCTGAGCTCAGACTCCACCAGGGGGCAGAGAAGAGGCTCTGGGGTGGGTGATGGAGGTGGAGGCGTGCCTGGGTTTGGTTTCAGTCCCTCAGAGCCCAACAAAACATGGCCATTGGTTTTGGCCAAAATTGTTTTATTGTTGTGGGGTTTGATGGGGGAGGTGTTATGTGTGAGGAGGTCAGCAGTCGTGTCATCATCCTCATCTTCGTCCTCCTCCTCCTCCTCCTCTTCTTCGTCCTCCTCCTCCTCCCCATCCTGCTCCTTTGAGGCCTCTTCTTCCAAGACCACCTCCTGCCCTGTTTTGCTCTCACTCTTTGGCTCCTCTGTCTCTTTATCCTCCTCTTCTTCTTCTTCCTCCTCCTCCTCCTCCTCCTCCTCCTCCTCCTCCTCCTCTTCTTCTACCTTCTCTTCTGTTTCCTCCTCCTCATTCTCATTCTCTGTCGCTTTTAATCCCTCTTCCTCCGCTGCCTCTTCTGGCTCTACCTCTGCTTGTGTTGGATCTCCATTACCTTCCTCTGAGGCGGGGGGAATAGGGGCATCTTTTTCAGCGACAGGCGTAGGCTCCTCTTCTTCTTCCACCTCCTCATCAGGGTCATCATCGGTGATGTGGGTTGCCTCACTCTGCTCTTGGGGAGGTGCTGCACCTAACATGGAGCGAAGAGAAAAACATTACAGACAGTTCGTTAGTGGGTGGGAGAGAGATGTACAGTAAGTGGAATCAGACAAGATGTAGGCAGAGAGAAAAGGAGCATGAAAAGAGAATAAAGACTGGAGAGAAGGTAGCAAAAGCAAGAATACAAGAATGAAAGAGACAGAAGGTGCAGAGACAGAGGGTGGAGGAGGGAGACGGAGAAAGACATTATTTTTCTTCCCTCTCGTGAATAAGCCTAGCCTTCCATACACAGCAGGAATAGCGTGGGCCGAGTGGTTGGAGCCAATCCACATCCTATTCATTCATAGACAGACTAAACCAAAACCATACAAACACTCACACGTGATGCAGATCTGTCAAAGCAACTGCTCTGCTTTGGAAAAATCACCTTCTGTCTATTGACAACCTGAATACTGTAAAAAACTAAAAGTGTAAATTGAACTAAATGTATTGCTCATTTTTCACTCAGTGTATTTTACTGGACTCAATAACTTCAACCAGAATGTTGCAGCCTGGAGATTATATCCTCAGGCTGCAGCAAATGTTTCCTTTAGCTTAAATTAACGTTGTGTCAGGCAGGTGAAATGAACTATACATAAAGATACAACAGATCAATAAGTGCTACCAAATGCAAAGTAGAATACACTTTGGACTTTCTGAAGCTTATCTCAGGCTTCCAGTTAACAATGTTTTATTTCTAAACATTCAAGCCAAGCTGATAATCAGACTAATTTGCCCATTTGTCTCACTTAAATTGAGACAAAATGGCAATTAAGTTCATCTGAAATCCGAAATGCTGGTGATGATTCAGGGGACTGAATATAGGCTTTGAGGAGGCAATGCAGCAAATTCACGGCAAGCAGCAAACTTATTTACACAGCCTATAAATAGCCTACATGAGCACAGAAAACCAGAAAAACATTAAATAGACACGACAGGGAATGTAAATGAGCTTAAAATGTCGCCAACTGATATTTAAGTTTGTTTCTACTGCACTGTATTCATGGCAACCTTCTGAAAAAGGAGTTGGATAAAAGAATACATATAACATGATAATAAGATAAAAACAGCATCTTTAATACTGCTGTAAAAGCTCCATCAGTGAGTCCATCAATTAGATGCATACAGTTTAGCTAACTACTGGGAAAAAAAAACATATGTATATAAAAGAGTAAAAAGACTAAATAGATAATGTTTTAGCCAGATATGTGTGCATAAAATAATTCCTCAAATAATTTAAGTAATAAAAAAAAAAAAAATTAAAGGAATCTGTGTCAAGTTTTTTTTTTCTGATATACTGATATTTTTGTCAAACCTGATTGTCAAATAGGATTTCACTTCATTATTCATATGAAATGGTCAGGAAGTTTTTATATCTTCTAGCCTCTAAAAATCCCTAAAACCAAGTAATCTAGTGATCAATCCACGGATATATATAATATCTCACAATGTCACGTTAACAGGTCCAAAGCCTAAAGACTGGGAACCACTGCTCTATATGCTGGTAATAAACATGCATTTGTAGAGAAGCTTTTCTATTTAAGGGGGATCATTTGGTTTCAATTATTATGCATTTTGTAATTGAAGTAATTACATTTATAAATTATTAAAACACCTGAGTCATATGTGACACACTGAAGCAATAAGGATTTATTCACAAAGGTCTAAATGTAGTAAAACTGCTTATCTTTACAGTCATGACTCACATGTATGATTAGTCAGCCTGACGGGCCTCTCTACTCCCTCCTCCTCCTCGTCCTCCCCATCCTCCTCATCATCGTCGTCATCATCGCTGTCTCCCAGGGCCGTGCTGTGGCCCGGCGGTGGCGGCGGTGGCTGCAGCGGTGAAGGCAGGTTGTGTTCAAGTGGCAGCTTCTCTCCCCCTTCTTTGGCTCTCTCTTCCCTTCTCTCCGCCTCTCTCTCCAGGGCTTCAATCTCCAACATCCGCCTTTCCAGCAGCTCGGCTTGCCGCTTCTGTTTCTTCTTCAGCTTCTTCTTCTTGTTCTTGGAGATCTTTCCAACCTGAGGGGAAAAAAAACAAAAACAGGGGAGGTAAAGTCACAGAGAAGCCAAAAACATAGAATAAAATGTTTTGACACTTTAAATTGTGTGTTTTGATTTACAAGCGGGGGCACATACTGCCCACTACATCTAAAAATTTGGTGACTGCAAATCTTTCATCCCAGCTGAAGGACTATTTGTTTGTAACCAGGTTGAGAGAATTCTCTGATGAAAATAATTGTTCCCATCAAGCTTTTTATGCTCAGTAGCTGAGTTTTATTTATTTAACCTGAAATTTTCTGCTTTTGTTCTAGTTCTTCTCATTCGTTTTGGTTGGGAAAAGGTGATGCCTCATTCCCCCATACACAAATTAGTACTGAGCAACATTTGAATTAAAGTCTGCTGAGAGTTGAGGGGCTCTTTGTTAATGTTGTCAGACAACCTTCAATCAAATCTAAACCACACACACATCCGTTGACACAGCTGGAAAGAAAGTGAGGGACTCTAAATAACTGACAACTAAGGATGCTTTCTTCTCAGCTTTTATTAAGTTTTATTAATATTTAAAAGTTATGAAATACTGTACAAAGTAAAGAATCTCAAACAAACCGAGCATCAGAGTTACAGTTTTGTGTTTTCTAATTAATCTTTATTTAATTTTGAGTTTTTGTTTTCAATTCAGTGTAGTTTCATTTAGTTTCCAGAGTGGATTTACTTGTTTCAGTTTAATTTTTATTGTTTAGTTATATTATTTTATATCTTACTTTTTGTTTGTTTCACTGTTAGTTTTAGTCTTTTTAATTATAATATGGAGGGTATTTAGGAGGGGCAGGATTGTGCATGCATCGTAATGGCACCCAGCACACATCCCGTCTTCTTGTCCAGAAAAAACTTCTTGCTGTGCTGTGAGGGTGCATAAACTGAATTAAAACATCTCACTCTGATTCCAAAACAATCTCTGGCTGTTGTACATAAAATATCAGTCCCGTACCTGCAAAATTGTGGTTTCTACAGGCCTCCAAATCTGCTGTCAGACAGCTGTCATCCACATATTTAGGGACTTCTAGCATCCATCATTCTATATTAACTTGAGCTACACTCCAGAGAGTCCATATTCACAGAGCCACAGTACCAGATATTTACCCTAAAACATTTGAAGGACCTAGCTCAAGTAGTTTTCTATATAATGGAATGTTAAAATACCTCCTCAAAAAAAAAAAAAAAAAAAAATGGAAAAAAAAAAATAAAAAAAAACC
>VUQI01026907.1:0-14994 GCA_015106735.1 Paratilapia polleni
ATACACCATTTGCATTTAGTCATTAGCTATTATTAACTCTGTCTCTCTCCTATAGGTGTGCCTTTTTGTCCTGTCTCGCTCTGCTCTCTTCTGTTTCCCCTCATCCCCAACCGGTCGCGGCAGATGGCTGCCCCTCCCTGAGCCTGGTTCTGCCGGAGGTTTCTTCCTGTTAAAAGGGAGTTTTTCCTTCCCACTGTTGCCAAGTGCTTGCTCATAGGGGGTCGTCTGATTGTTGGGGTTTCCTGTCTTTTCTGTCTAATATTGTAGGGTCTTTACCCTAAAATATAAAGCGCCTTGAGGCGACTGTTGTTGTGATTTGGCGCTGTACAAATAAAATTGAATTGAATTGAATTGAATTTTCAATGCCAATGTCTGAATGGACTGTAACATAATTTAAGAAATGAGACCTACTCCAGCTTTCATAGTTGCCTCTAACAGACTGAGGACTGATTTCTATGTGGAAATCTAAAGGATGCATCACTTAATGTCACTCCCGAGTGCCTTGTCTTATTGCCTTTTTCTCCACTGCTAGCATCACCAGCTAACAGTCACTTAGAAATAGTCCACTGATCACTAACGTTAAAAGACCGGCTCCTAGCACAACATAAACACCAACACAAACACCACAAAAAAACCCAAAACAAAGCAAACAAAAAAAATGAGTGTGCAGTTTCACAGTCAGATCCACCCCTCCTTGTCACATCTGTTTTTTTGCAACCACAATGGCAATGGCAGAAACACTCATCTTAAGGCTTCAAAATAGGACTTCAGAAACCAGTGGGTGACTTCACGATAGCTACATCCACCTCTTACGCTGTCTATGGTATCAAGCAGGTAAGGTAACATTAACCAGAAAAAAGCCAGTTTTCTTTAATGAAGCATGGCTGCTAATATGGACGAATTCCAAGCTACCTCGCTTAGCAAAATTGGCTAGTCCATCCATACTCCAAGAGGTGATCTGGTAACTTAGCTGGCCATTTTAAAATGGCTTTATCTGTTAACACTGCAAACTAACTAGCTAAGTTACGATCATAGATTGTGTATAGTTACAGCTAGGTGGCTAACCCTATCTTGCCTACTAACATTATCGTTTGCAACATCATATCCAAGCGGAAATGATAGCTGGCCTGCTTGCTAAATGATTTCACCAGCCAGTCTGGCCTGTCATACTAACTTACATATCATGCAAATATGTTTAACATTTGCTACCAACTACCAATGACCAATTCAATTCAATTTTATTTATATAGTGCCAAACAAAACACAATTTTGTTTGTGATTTGGTGATTTGGTCCTCAAGGACCAGTTTCTCTATTATTCAGTCCTAGGAAATAGCTTTTTACAAATAAAAAGACATTCACAGTCTACAAAGATGGAGAGAATGACATAAAGGGGCAAACACACACAGGCATTTGCAACTGTGTACATATGTGTAAATGTATGTGCATACACAGGCATTATATCTGTTAAGCATGGGGATATTTACCAAGCTGAGATGTGGATAAGCATGAAGTGTCAAGCACGACCGCAGCACTTAAGATTCCATGGGCAGAGGATTATATCTCAAACAACACCACTAAAGCTGTCAACTCTCTGCTGGATCCTGGATGTACATGCACCTCCCCCCTAGCTTTATGGATGTACTGGCACACGCTGGAATTATGGGATACAAATACGAAAGAAAAAAAAAACACTGGGGGAATGTGTAACATTTCAGATTAACAAATCTAAGAAGAATGGAGTGAGGTAAAGGTTATGTGAAAGTGAATTTTAAAGCATGTTGATGTGCAAAACAGGAGTGAGAAAGCAGAAAAAAGAGGATAAGTGGCTGTCTGAATGCATTACAGTAAGCCTGAAATACACTTTTCCTCTACAGGAACCATCTGGGGCCTTTCCCACAGCTGTCAGTGAACCTGTTTTCAACTCTCTGGCTGGTTATTGAGCTTAGCAGGTCATTAACAGAGAACAGAAGAATCAATTGTTAGCACAAAATACTAAGGAAAGACAAACACACACATACGCAGTCTTAGGAGCTTTGATGAGTGACCAAAGGGACTGTGATGCACAGAGAGAGGAGCAGAGGGCCAACAGGGCACCGATTGAAACAACGGAGCTCAGAGATCACTAAGGACGATGCTGAGTCTGCCTAGCTCTAATCCTCCTTTGCACTGTGGTGTTACCATTGCTAGTTAGCAACTGAGTATGCTCTCTTATCTCCACCCTTCTCCTCCTTTCCTTTTTCTGCTCGCACTCCGTGTCATCCTGCTAACTCTTCCCCACGTCTCTAAGGTCTTGTTAGGGATTCCCAGTTGCTCCCCTATCACGGATGTGTTCAAAAGGACTCTCTCTTAACAGGCCATGCTCTATCCTTCTTCTCTCCTATCTGTCCTATCCTCTCTTTCTTGCTCTCTTCTCTAGAAAAGCAGGGGAAATCTGAAATGTCTCTACACTTGCCTCTATTCAATAAATCTTACATGTTTTTTTAAATCCTACAAAATCCCTGTAATACTTTTAGCTCTTCTGTCCTAAGCATCTTTCCTAATGGTCACAGTTTGCTATCCTCCATAACACCTACCACAAACACTCCCCCAAGGACGTATGTGTAAATGTACATATGTCTAAATACACTGTAGAGAGGAACAGCAATTCAACTGTTGTCTGTGACAGTTTGATACTAACAGCGTTACACAAAGTTACTTGGATAGTTTTGTTTGGGGGGGAGGGCTGATTAATAAGCAGAGCTGACAGATGCATTTGGGCTCAGTGGGAATTCACAATGGGAATTACAGTTCTTGTAAAACATTATTCAACTCATAAAAGATCACATGTAAATCTTGGGCTGACAGAAATTCAGACTTTGAACTATCAATGCCAATGCTTTGTTGCTTCATTTTCTAAGCTGCCTAGAGATCACAGCTTGATGAATGTAAATCTTCATGTTTAGTGCTGGATGTCTTCCATTTTGTGAAAATATGTTCCAAAAATGCCAACTGAAGAAAACCAGGAAGAAATCTTGATTTATTGATTTTATTTTATTTTTTATGTACCAAGATCTACCAGCATACAAAATGCAGCTGCCTATTTTTAAAGCAGCTATCATGAGGAGCAGCAGAGTTTAGATTTAATGTTGAAACCATCACAATCTGTCAAGCAGCATAGAAGCTATATTTAAGTACATATGGGGATTAATCTAGTGGAACACAATGATTTTTATGCTAATCTTTAAAAAAAAGAAAAAAAAAGAAAAACAAAGGTCAGAGCAGATCAAAGTATGAATGTGTGACAAACTCAACTTCACAACACTTGGTATGCTTTAGCCATTGGCTAGCCACAATTGTGGGATGTTCCTGGACAGTATATAACAAAATACACAAAAAGAAAGAAGTATAAGAGTATGTCATCAAAACAGTTCTATTAGTGAAACTTGGAGCAACTTCACAATATTGTAGTAGAACATTAGAAAAAGCAAAAAAAAATCCAAACATTTTTGTGGTAACCAAGATTGCTTATATCAGAAAGGTAATGCAATCAAATGAAATCTGCAAATGTTTTTTTCGATAACACTTCTTCCAATGATTGCCCTCACTCACTGTGTCATTTTGTTTACACTCACAAAAAACTACTTGGTTAGGTAAAAAAAAAAAAAAAAAAGATCCTAGTTTGTGTTAAAATAGACACCTACCCATGTTATAAACTTCTACTCAATTTTGTGTCTTGTCTTGTAAAGTGTAAAAGATGTGACGACAATGCAACATTAAATTACTTATTTGTACAATTTTGAAAACATCTGAAGCTCAACTGGCGGCCGTGCACTTCAGCCATATTAAGTTATATATTATTTTAATATATTATGTTAGTTGAAACCATAAACAATAAACAGATGGACCTAGACACCATGATGTCACCCACTACTTTTGGACTCACCAACTTCATCATTAGCATTTTAGCCACCGCCACATTGATTTTCTGAAGCCAGAATTGACTTTATATGGATGAAAGAGTGGAGTGCCAATTCATCAGCTAGCTTGGCAAGCAAGCTGCATTCATAATTTGTACGAGTGCAGCGCACAGACACACATTAGTGCTAACAGTAACAGACTAATAAAATATACTATAAAATATTGAGTTTCACTCATCAAAACTAAAGCACAAACCTCTTTGTGTCATGGTCTCCGGGTTTCAACATGGTTCTGATATTTATTCTTACATTTTGTGCTAGTATATTCCTACGTTCTTGATTTTCCTTTTATTTCATAGTTCATAGTTATCTGTTTTGCTTACCTGTGAGTCTATGTTTTTAGTTTATTTTCATTTATTCACTTGAGGGTTTGAACTTCTTGTACACTTGTATTTTAAGCCTTCTAATTCTTGTTGTATTTGAGTTCTAGTTACTGTTATTGGTGCTTAGTCTCCTACACTAAGCTTTTGTTCAGTATAGTTTGTCTCTGTGTTTAGTAGTCATCCTTAAGAGTTAGTTCCCGTTTTGCTTTAGGAGTTAGTCATCTCCTGCGCCACAGGATTAGTTTTACTTCCTCTCCTATCTCATTGTCTTGATTGTGTCCACTTTCCTAATCACCCCATTCATGAAGAGTCTTGTCTTCCCCTCAGTTTGTTACCATGTCTGTTAAGCTCCCCAGGTAAGTTTCCCTCAGTGACCTCCTAGGCATGTTTGGATTTTGTTGCTTCTCATTCTTGGACTTTGTTTTGGAATCAGTCTGCCTCTTGTGTCTGCATTTGGGTCTTTTAAGCTGCAACTCATGGATGGACACTTGGATGGTCTGTACCACACAGCAAGCCATAATATTAGTCAGATAACCCATTTAAAATGCTCCAAAGGGCTCCAACAACACAAGCACAGTGTAGACGTCCAGTTTAATGACTCAAAGTAGTGGATGAGTCCTAGCAGACACCAACAATTTTGGTTATTTCTGTATTTCATTTTTATCACCTGTATTTTAGTGTACTTAATTTGTGTATTTTTCTGTGTGTTGTAAAAGAGATTTTTAATTTCAGGAATCTTAGTTTTCTTGGTGAAATAAAGTTGGGACACCTGTCAATCAATGTGACTATGCCCCTAACTCCAGCATCCAGGTGGATTAGTTTTAAAAAAAAATCATTCACCCCTCTCAGAGTTTTTGTACCAGGCTGTAAATTAATGCTTTCAATTAATGCTAATAATTAATTTAATGCTGTAAAGTTGGGCATTTTATGATGCTTTCCAGGTGAAGTCAGAATTTCCGAGTTCCCGGTCAGAATGTTTAACTGGAACACCCCCTCAACTCGGAAAGTCAGAGTAACCCTGAGTTACCCAACCAAGATGGTGGTAGCATGTGAAAATGGTTAGTACAAATGAAGAGGTTTTAGAGTCTACTTCTACTGTTGTGTATCTATAACTTGCCAAATAAGCCGTACACAGACTGCTGACCACGCTCTGTCTGTGAACACGCTGCAGTGGTGTTTTACCACTGTTTTTTAGAGTCAAGAAAGCAGGCAGGCATTCTGTTGTTGCTGTTGTAATCCAGGTAATGTTAGCAATGGCTGACCCTCCCTACGGGTAAATCACACCATGTAGAAAAGAAAAATCTTGGTTATGAATGTAATATTTTGCAAAGAGAACGATATTCAAGAGCACAGACCAGGTGTGTATCTGATTTTGTGTGTCACGCCATAGTAATGGTAAATTTTAGTTAAAGAGCTTGTCAAAAAACATGGAAGTTGTTCATTTTGTATGTGACCTCTAGATAGCTGAAGAGGTCCATTATCCAAATGCTGTTAGATGTGTGACTGAATAAAGGCAAAACTCAGGAGATTCCAACTGGAATCTCCTGAGTTTTGCCCTTTGTTACGGGCGTCTGCCGTCTCACGCACCATGCGATTTGTGAGAGGGAGGGTACACGCCAAATTACAGCGAATACACTACCTTTGTGTGTCTGAAATAGGGGAAGAGGGTTTTTATTACTTTTCAGCTGTCTAATATCTATTCTATTTTAACAAATTTGCCAACTTATGTGTGTACAGTTAAGTGAGTCAATGTGATGTTGACAGCTTACTTATTTTTTTTTCCCTTTTAAGTCTATCTCAATGCAGAAATGGACATGTTTGTAGACCCTCAAAGGTGCACAACATTTGTTGGGCTTACTTCTCTAATGAATAAATGACTATTTCAGTTAATCTGGTAGAGCCACAGGACCAGTACACCACAAAAGGTATCTACTACAACTGTGGTGATGGGATGGTGATATTTATGAACAGTTACAATCTAAAAATTACCCTCATGTCATGCATGCAAACCTGTTGTTTTGTTGTGTGTTCCAGAAAGCTGCTGGAAGACTATTAGCAGTTGAGCCTCGTCTGACTCGAAACAGCCGCTGCCAGCTAACAAGGGTTTTACAAGAGAACAAACTTTGTACCTCATAGATCTGATGCGGCAGCACCTTGACGACGAGGGCGATGGCCTCCCAAAGACTCTGCAGGACCATAATTCGCCCCTTAAGATCTGCAAATCTAACAAAAAACCTTTGTGGCAAGGAATGTCAGAAAAGCTGGCTAGCCAGCTTTGCCACCCATTCTATCCAGAGAAGGTCGCTAGAAAGTAGAATACACTAGTTGACGTATACAAAAAACATTAAAGACAATAACAGGCCATCTGGAAAGGGAACAATGCAGTTCGAGTTTCAGTTTAGTGAGATGGACAACCTCCTTGGGAGCCAGCACGACATTGTGTTCCCTGTCATAGGAACTGCCAGCGGTATTGAGGTCCGTGGACTAGACGTTCTACAACCCGGTGGCGGTGCAACCTGTAGAGATGGTGCAGTAAGCCCAGCCCATCCAGCCAGCACTCACAACACACCCACAACGCCAATGCCAACACCACCACCACCAAGAAAGAGGAGGAGAGCTGAGGATGATCTACTGAAACACCTCAGAGAGACTGAGGCTTCCAGTCAGCGGCATCATGCACAGCAGAGCTTTGAGTCAACCATGACCAAACTCCTCAACAAGCTATAATAAACTATAATACACCCTGACAGCACACAGTTGTGTTTTCAAATTTATTTGTAAAATCTGAAAGACAGTGTGGATTGTGACATTAACCTACAGAGTAGGTACTTTAAGGTCAAGGCGTTCCTGTGTTTTGCATTTCTCTTCTTCTGTTCCCATTTCATGTCATCACCATCTCTTTGGTTACTTTGCACATAATAAAAACCTGTTTCAGGTAACAGACTTGTGTTTTTTTATTTCATGTTACATGGGCTGGCATTCACAGATATAACATCACTCACAACACATAATTAAAATCACACACAAAGTTTGCCATAAGTTGTAATGTCAAGCAGTATAGTATTAAATAAAACTCCAGCTTTGTAGGAGGAATATACATTATGTGCCTTTAAAATGAAAAAGAATTGTTTAAAAACATTTGAGAAATAGTTTGTAGTTTTTGGTCTCTGTAACTCCTGCCAAATTTGTCAAAGCTTTTCTTATGAAGCATGTGTTTTTACAGAATGCATATTTCCATGTAACAGCATTTCTAATGCCCTCATATTGCCCATGACAATCATCCTAACTCCTGTGAATACTAAAATGACTAAAATTAGAACATGGTAAAAATTAAAGTAAAACTACCAAAATTAAAAGTATTACAACTAAACTAACTCAATGTAACCCATTCAGGTAAATCACAGAATTGAAAGTGAAACGGTCAAACTGAAATACTTTCATTTAAAAATGCACAACTAGATTAACTCCACAGGTCTGTCTACTCATTGTCATCTCCCTCCCTTGGGCAGTCATGTGGATGTTCCCAGCATACGTCTGCAGGACCAATGCAAAAGTTGTGTAAAAAAACAACCGGCCGATACGATCAAGCCGGGTGTTCTGAAGATCACAAAGACGCCTCCACTTGCACTTCAGTCAGCCAAAGGCTTACTTGATGATCACACAGCCACGATTGATCCTCTAGTTGTATTGTTGTTCTTCCTCGATCAGCATCACATTTTCATGTTTAGGTGTTATTATAAATGGGAAGGACTGCCCAATGTAGGCACTGTCTCCCAACAAGCTGTACTTGTCCATTTTGTCCTACCATGTAGCAAAGAAGGCCCTTGGTAACCTTGCATCGTGGACTCTACCTGGCGGGCCAGCAAAAATATCAATGAACCGCCCTCTCTCAGCAATCCCTTGGAGAATGGAGTAGAAGCACTTCCTATTGATGTAGCCTCCTCCACGTATGTGTGGCCTCTGTACCCTTATGTGGCATCCATCAATTGCACCTATAACACCGTTGAGACCACAAAGATCTATGGAAAGCAGCAGCAGACGTGGCTTTCTCACAGTCATTTGGCCAGGAGATAAAGGTCTGGCCCATTGTACACATGGTGTTCAGTACCTCCAAGATGACACGCTGTGTAGCGTGACGCTATAAGAATCCCGATTCAGAGAAAAACAGAAGCAGAGATATTAGTTCTTCACAACGGCCTTTAACACTTATCCGCTGTTTGAATGTAACAGTCCAACCATGCATCAACGCTGAGAGAACGGCTAACTCAACAAACTGCAGCTAGTCAGCAGAGTATGGGTTTTTTTTGGGATTCTTTCAACAAAAATGTCGCTGTACATTCTGTTTTGATAACTTGACGGCCCCTTATTCATCGTTAACACACTCAAGCATGCCCTCAGCCTTTAAGTCGCCTACAAATAGCATGCTACTATGTAATTAAAAAGAAAAAAAAAACATGCAAAAAAAAAGAAGCACATATACCTTCTGCGCCCACTGTCCTCTTCTTGAAGATTTGCGAGGCAAACTTCATATCTGTTTAGTTGTTGTCTGTACTCGTTCAGGGCGAGAGCACCAAAGGCTTTCCTGGAGGCATCCGTGTTGTTTTTCCAACAACTACTACTGGAACGCTCTCAACTTGGGAGTGACGTCACTCCTGAGATCCGACATCCGACTTCCAAGGTAAGTGGAACGCAGCATTAATATGGGAGTCTATAGGGACCAACTCGCTTTTGGAGCCAGCCTCAAGTGGCACCTAGAGGAACTGCAGCTCTTGGTACTTCTGCGTTGGTCCAGAGGTTGCCCCTTGGGTGAAACATTATCATATAAAACAAGAAAATTTGTGTCTATATGGAGTTTTTGTAAATGAGGGTAAACCATTCAGTTTTTTAGAAAGCAGGCCAGGTACTCAACACAGACTGAACATTGTTGGAGTGCTGAAAGTATATATATGGATGGAATTTTTCTGAATGAATGACTCGCAGAGGTCACTGACAAGAGGATGATACAATGCAAAAATTAGCACGTCCACCCAGGTGTCATCATTATATTAGTATTACCATGAGAATAGATTCTGACTGTACACTTTTAAGGGAAAGAGCCAGATATTGATATTTTAATGCTTTTTTTAAAGTGGGTTTGGAGAAAAGAATTCAGTCACCATTTCATTATTTACACCTGTGTTTTTCATCCTGCCAAAATGTTTTCCATAAGAAAGACATCATATCCTAATTAGGGGATGCAAACTAGAAAAAGTGCTTCTAGTCCTGCACTGTTCATCCAATATTCATGTAAAAACACGCACTTTATCACTGTAGTGTCTATCCCTGATTGTCTTCCTTTTATTATATCTTCCACACTTCCATCAGAGGGAGACAGAGAGCAGAAGAGCAGAGCTGCATACAGACACAGGGCACAGAAGCACAAACACACACAGGGCAGAAGAGTAATCAGGCAGAGGTGTGATAACAGGACTAATTCCTAAAACGACTGCATCTCTATTTGTACAGCAAATCCCACCCTCTACAATTTCAGTACTTTCACAATCAACAAACCTCAACCCGACTCTAATCAAGCCATGTTTCTGTGTAATAGAAAAATTAACCACAATTTACTGCAGCAATTACAATCAAGAGCGATGTTTTGGTTTAATGGGGGGCTGTAATTGATTCCAACAAGCAAAAAGTGAAGAAGCAGCTCTGAGTGCTGGAGCGAATTGAGAAGCGCAGACTGTTGGGGTGAATTAAAATAGTACATATATTAAATGAAGTGTGAAGAAAAAAAAATCTGCACGTGCGCACGCTTTAGATTAGCATGAGTTGAGTTCTGAGTACCTCATTCACCACAATTAGTTTGTGGCGGCCTAAAACCAGGAAAACAGGCGAGGAGTAATTGGATTTAAATTAGTCATGTTCTCTGCTCATAGCTACCTAATGTAACGTGGAACACAATCTTCTTGCTCATTCTTCCTTCTACTTCTTCCCTTTATCTTATTTACTATCCCTCAATCTCTTCCCACACCTGAAGCTTACATAACTCACCCCACTGACTCCATCATACACTTTATCCTTTATCTACGTTATACTCAGTCCCATTCCCCTCCAGTTTACTTGGTTTTCTTACAGGTAATCTTACACATTATCTAAGCGCAAACACATTTTCTGCTTTCTCCTTGTTCTTACTACCAAAAATGAGTCACGAATTGTATCTGATAAATATTTTAGGAGAAATCACAATTTCCCAAAGCTGTGGGTCACATGAAGTTGAACAGGTTTTGGATTTCTTTACATGCTCGAACACAGCAGCAAATTTTTAAGGGAACGGATAAAAGAATGCGTTTATTTGCTGTAGCATGAGCTGACACCATTACCCGCTGAAACCGGTTACCAACCAGGTCAAAGGGCAACTTGATCACTTACTAATTAGGATATGCAAGTTAAGAGTTAGCGAGAAAGATTAGAACAAGCTGTGCAACATTTCTTATTAACAGGTTTAGCATAGTGTCAGCAGTTCTGTCTTTTTGTTTATTTATTTTTTTATTTATTTACTGGATTTACATTTTTTTTCTGTTCTTGCCTCTAATGACATCACAAAGAGCGGATATGCTTGGACACCTCTCGCTGTCAGCACAGAAGCCACACCTGCTGTTCAAACCTTTTTAGGAGGGGCAGCCAATCAGGGGAAAGCTGTCTTAAAGGGAAGGGGAAGGAAGCTAAAACGGGTCGTTTCGGAGGGAAGTGAGAGGCTCCACCAAGACTCACTATAAGATAAGGATTATTCTCAACTGTCAATCATGCAAGGCTACTCTAATAGAGTCCAAAAACAATAACAATTTTTTAAAAAGAAGGAAGTGGAAATAAGAATAATAGACTCCCTTTAATGATTGCAACATATCATTTTGTTCATTTCCTTTTCTTTTATTGCTAAAACAGAAGAAACATACAGTTTGAAAATACAAACAGGTATATTAGGGGAGCATCCAAACTGTGTTATGCCTGAACAAAAATGAGCTCTGTCGTCATCAAACACGGGACTAATAAGCTCTATATATACCATTTCTATATTTACACTGGATGGTGAGTTTTTGCCTCGCACATACTTTTAACTTTTAATCAAATGACCCAGCTTGTGAACCTCAAATAAATCTGCTACAGTGTCAACTTGCTCTTGGAGGTAAAGGTAGCCCCACCTGCCAAGTACTTACAGCTGATAAAATCTGCAAATGACAACTGTCATTTCAGCTGACAGCATCGTTGTCGTCGACTTGAAATGACAAGCTGCCACAACATTCAACAGTTACTTAGAGGGAAGGAGTTTAGCTGAGTTAGTTTTTGAATTAGAAAAACCTACAGATTAAACTTCCTGTTAATCAATTAATAGAATAACTGCTTCAGTACCATTTCATTTTTCTTCATCCCCCCCCCCGTCTTCTTCTTCTTCTTCTAGTTTGTGTTCATACCATATACATGTGACATCTTGTCTTCACATATCTTGTGGTGTGATTTGCCTACGAATGTGTGCATATGCACCAGAATGGGTTCATATGCTGCATGTGCTGCTTGTGAACATACTGTATCAGTAAGTGTGCGCCTGTGAGTGTGTTTTACATCTGCTGCAGGCAGTGATGCCATTCCTCTGAAAGTGTGATGTCTCATCCCCAAAAATAAGTTTATTTGTATGTTTGGTGTTGTGCAGGATCATCACATCTCAGCCTGGCCGAGACAGCTTCTACTGCCACTAATGCTGGCTGTTGTCACCACATCTGGACACACACACACGCTACGTGGACACACACACACAAACACCCTGTCCTCTGCCTCATTTACTCCCTTCCAGTCTCCCCCTTCATCTCACTCTGAGGCTCAATGAAGGCTCATTAGAACGAAATCTGTATCTGACGTGTCACTCTGACAGACTCCAGGAGTCTTTTTTTCTTTGCTTCTGAAAGCACAAACGCACACCATTATACTGTATACTGTTCCATCTTTACATTCAATATCTACGAAAATACAGCACATCTTTTTTTTCCCCATTCCATTCCTTCTAGATAAAAATCATTTTGCCTCCATTTTAATTCTCCTACTACTTCAAGTATGTATGCTTTCTCTTTAACCATCTTATTGGTCTCAGTAGCAAAGACCTGTGCATTTTTAGGAACAGTGGTGTAGTGGCTAGCACTGCTACCTCACAGCAAGACAGCTCCTGGTTCGCCTCTTTGCTTTGGAGTTTGCATGTTCTCCTTTCGCCTGCATGGGTTTCCTTAATTGTTGATTCTAAATTGGCCACGTGAGATAGAAAAAGTGATTGAAGTGTGCAGAATAAACTAGTATAACAATTTATGGTGTGGGAAGGGCACAGTGAAGAGCACAGGAGAGACAGGTGAGATATTTTACAAATTAAAAACAACTAACTGGATGAGTTAGTAGAACTATAGGTCTAAGTTAAAAAAAAATAAAGAGCTGGTAAATATCATGACTTTATAACATATAGCTGTTCAGCTGATATCCTGCCACTTATGTTCACTAATTATGGTTGACTCAATCAATCAGCGCTGTATGTCAATAGTGCAAATGTTTCTGCTGGAAGTGAGAAATAACCTCCTGGTGTGTTTCTCTTTCATAATTCTAGGCTCCTCTGCTGCCCAGCGACAATGCCACTGGTTGTCGGCAATGCCAACCCTAATGTGAATGCATTCCTGTGGTTGTATAACCTAACTTTCACATCCTCCACTGTATGAGGCTTTTGAAAGTCTTAGTTGTTGTGTGAGACGCAGCCTCATGCGTGATTTATACTTACAATACAAGCTTACAACGTATCCGCCATAGTCAACGCCATTGCCAGCATTTATACTTGGTGCTGGCATGCTGCGTAATTTTGCTGCTAAGACACTAGCTGGCCTCTCTTCGAGTTCATCCATGCTCTTCCAGTCCATACAAAAAAATGGGGGCAGAAGAAGAAGCTGGAAATGCAGAGGAGGGCCCAATCACAGTTGTTGCAGGCTGCATTGACGTGACATGTAGTTACTTTTCTTGGGTGGTGCACATTAGATTACAACATAGGGTTTCAGAAGCGTTTATGGTTATGACGCAGCTTTGGCACAGATTTAACGCAAAAGCATAAATCCCATTTTAATCAGATGTTACTAGTATGAATATGAAATCTGTATAATACAGCTGCAGGTGTCAGAATGCCACAAATACCAAGACAAGCAAATTTAACACACTGGCTTTGCATTTAAGACCAGTTTAAAAGACAGAATCACAGCTAAATGATCAAACACGCAACTTTGATAATAAAACATTAATTAGGGTAAGTAATATAACTCTAAGGTCGGTCTGTTTTTTGTAATTACAACCATTAAATAAAAACTACACTTTTAATGACTAACTTTCTCATTTAAATTCCTTCATACCTTGCCATCAATTGACCTAGCTAGAAATGAAACCTTATTATCATGTGACCATTCCAAAATTATACCTCTTCTTACACTATTTTTCAAGACTATGGCAGTCCCCCATCAGAGAAATCTGTGTGACTACCCTGACTGCAACATGGTCGAGCATGTGACTCGTCCTGGCTGGATGTGACAGTACATAATGTGCATCAGCCTCAATAATAGATCCATCCTGATAATGGCTCCATCCAGCTCAGCCTTGATCTGTGTCTCTCTGCAGGGATCTGGAATGGCTCGATGTTACTGCAGCCGCTGCCTGATACTGCACAACTCATCTATATTTCAGTAGGGCAGTGTGGAGCGTGTGTGTGTGTGTGTGAGAAAAAGGGCGGGAGAGATATGGAGTGGACGATCACTGCTTTAATTTAGTGCTCTAATTCTGGTTGCAAGCTGGTCAAATAGCAGTCTTACAAAGTCAGAGCGGTGTGTAGGAGCGCCTTTTTTGTTGAGAATTTCACTTACTCAAAGATTCTTTTTACAATTTCACACAAAGTGATAAAAGCAGCAGAAAGATAACACCAAGGAGTCTTACTCTGGATGCACTATGGACACTAACATCCATAAAAAGACAGTGAGTGCCTCCTAACTGACCCCCTCGAAGTCAATAACTTTAGTATATTTAACGAAGCCCCGTAAATTTTACATCCATACCGTCAAGAGTTTCTGAGTTACAGGCCCTCGCAGTACATAGGGATGTGGTGAAATTTGGTGCTTTTTAAGTTGACTGATTTTTTCCAGCATTATTTTACCCCCATAATATCATAGGTACAGGCAAAGGCACATGAAATTTTCAGGGCTGAGAAACACGTTTAAGCTCTGACACTTCAAGTGTCACAATCTAAAGCCAAAATCTTGGTTCTATTCAGCATGATTGTTTTATATTACCAACTGGGATATATCATAATATCAGAAGCAAAAGTACAGAAACCAGTATTGACACCCTGGAGGTTTTACATGTTTTCTGATCATTCACTGGAGAAAACTTTAACAAGTGCAGTTTTGGTGAACTTTAAAGGCTCATATCACCACGTGGGACAGGTGGCTAATCCAAACAAGTTATAGCATCTGAAAGGTCTCCTTTTTACCTACATTCTGATACCAGGGTCATCTTCTAGCTGTGATTCCTTCTGTGTCAGAACAATTTTCTAATATAGTCTTTTTTTTTTTTTTTTTTTTTTAAATTTATTTTTATTTTTTTTTTTTATTTTTTTTTTTTTTTTTTGGGTTACTGTGAATTAATCTAACTTGTATTTTTAACTGATTG
>VUQI01026914.1:0-13354 GCA_015106735.1 Paratilapia polleni
AACTAAATCATCTATCAGTTCCCCTAACCTGCCATCAGCAATGAGACCTGTACCACCTTCAGATGAAATACTTCCTCCCATTTTTACTGACTTAGTTGATGAGAGAGAAGAGTCTGATGATATTTTGTCTCCAGATGCACGACATTCTAGTGATGAGGACTTTGAAGATCCATCTTCTAGTAGCTCATCTGTCCCCCAGTTATTCACTCAGCCAGAGTTAAATGACTTAGTACAAGATGTGGATTTGCCAAAGAAGGCGGCTGAGTTACTTGGGTCTAGCCTCAGTGAGAAAAACCTCCTGGCTCCAGGAAGCAAATTTTCTTTTTATAGGCATCATGAGAAGGATCTTATTCCATTCTTTGAAATGGATGATGACTTTGTCTATTGTGTTGACGTTGAAGGTCTTTTGGGTGCAATGGGTTGTGAGTACAATGCAGATGAGTGGAGGCTGTTCAGTGACAGCTCAAAAGCCAGCCTGAAATGTGTCCTACTGCACAATGGCAATTACTTTGCATCCGTGCCAATTGGTCATTCTGTCCAGTTAAAAGAAACCTATGAAAATATGCAAACTGTGTTGGAGAAGCTGAAATACAACAAGCACAAATGGACTATATGTGAAAAAAATTTGTGAAAAAACTGTACGTGATTGAATATTTTTATTGGTATTTTTGAACTAAGCATCACTGAATTAGGTAATATCAATGGTTTTCTGAAAACAAAGGAAATTGTATTTTTTGATGCATTATGTATTATTTATATGGTAAGTGTCAGTACAGTGATGAATGCAGTCAAAACGCTGCAACAATACTGTTAATGAAGAGCCTGTAGTTAATCATCAGAACAGCCTTTGATTTCTACTGAAATCGTGAACATCATGTTATGTTATGCTAACCCAATTAAACCCAGCCTTTTCTAATAAGTACCGGAACAAGGTAATAATTCTGGGGATCATGAGCCTGACCTCGAAGTACTTAAGCTAAAGATCTGTCTTCCTTTAATTGTGAGACTTTGACCTAGAAGTCCATCCAGGAGGCTGACCATGGTCTGTTTTTGCTATAAAGTGGTGTAGAGTGTCTTTCCTCTGGGGCACCACTGAACTCGGAGTTTCTCCTTTGCCAGCTGCTTTCCCTGTGATTTTCACTTGAACTGCAATGTTTCATTTTGTTGCTGACTTAGAGCATTTTACTGAGGCCTTTCCAGGAATGTGACTATTTTAGGACACAATCTGCCTTTTAATGCCTAAATTAGTTGAACTCAGGAAAACTGAAAACGTAAAGCTAGTTTACATAGTTTAAAAATGTGCTACTGGCTGCCAGTTCTGCTGCTAATTAAGCATACTAATGCATTATTTTGTTTGATTTGAATGTATCAAAGACAAAAATTAAAGAAAAATGGTTAAATCATAGAATGGGAATTAATCGCATAGCTCTGACAACTCAGCTTTCACTGCTCAGCTCAGGTCATCTGAACAGACTTCAAAGGTCACACATCCTTCATCACTGTGTTCTTTGTGTAATTTTTTTTCCAGTAACTCACTTACTACTAATCCATCACCGGATTTTTAACTTTTGTCACAACCCTATCTGACAAAAGTTACAAATCTTTAGCATACTTTATATGATTACAAGCAGTTTATACCACTGATGGTGACATTTTTTCATTCACTATTTTAGGTACAATTTATTTGTGGAGATTAAACAATGCAGCTTCATATAAACTGCAGTTTTATTATGGCAGTGTCGATATTGTTAAATTCTGATACTGACTGATACTATTCGGGTTTAATGCAAGTTTAATACTGTACACAGTGGCTTTATTTTATGCATATGCATATGAAAATGCAAGATGGAGCTAAAGGCATTCTGACATACGTTAAAATATGTAGAAATGGTGACATTAACTCTAAAGCAATCACGTCGCAGTTAGAGATACATCACAAGAAATGGCACTGAAAACCCAAAACACTTTAATAGTTGAACCTAAGAAATCACCAAATAAAGAATATAACAGCTTTAACACACTGTAATTTTTTTCTTTTTTCTTTATTTTCTTATCTCTGAAAAACATGGATTTCTTCCCCCCAAAACAAGCCTGTAGGGCCTTTGTGCAACTTTTATTATGTTGTTAAGAACATGTTAAAAACAAAAAACTCTCAGTTTCTCAGTTACCAGTTGTTTAATAATAATAGAGGATCTAATATTTTAGTTACAGTGAAGTTTACATTGTAAAGGACGTTTTAAACCAAACATATATAAATATCCTAAACACAGCCAGGAAGCTTTGGTGCCTAAAACTTACCAAACAGCATATTAAAATGAAAACAACAGCCAATAAAACAACCTTGACTCAAAAAAGAGAGAATAAAAAAACCTATGAAAGAATAATGGTTCCACATGGGACTCAAATGCCAGTTTCCTGGCTGAAAATCAGTGGAATTATGCCTCCATGACACCTCCAACCTCCTTATGTGGACTTTGTTGCTTTTTTCAGACAGAAAACACCACTATATGAGTTTTTCATTAACATTTATATAGATTGTATATAAAGGTAGGAGGACTTGTTTATGCTGGAGGACTTGGTGGAAATTCCTTTGATTTATAGTCCTCCTTAAGATCTTCATGCCCGCCATCAGCCCTGTAGAAAATATGCCAGATGACTTAGATTCTCCAACACATGAAGTCGTCTAAAACCTTTTAGTGACATTTATTAGACCACACTGACCCCACACAGGAAACCTACTGTGAAGTCAAGTGCAGGACTGACTCCTGAGAAAAACACTTCGTTATGTGAAAAGAATGTTTAGCACTCGGCACAGCTCTTTGCGGACATCTAAATTCTATGAATTGATCTGACAGCTCTCATATAAGTTAGTTATTCCCCTCAGACATCCCAGGGAAACCATTATTGTAGCAGTGATTAGACCTTAGTGTTTAGATAATGGAGTCATTGGAATCCTTCAGCAAGTCTCCAAATCCAGCAAGAGACATTTAGCAGCACAGTTCAACATTCATATACAGTTATGTGAAAAAGAAAGTTTTCACAAGACTCTATGAAGTCCTGTGAAAAACTACAGTGGGCTCAGAAAGTACTCAGACCCCCTTCACTTTTTTCAGTTTTGTTGTTGTAGCTTGATGCTACAATCATTTAAATTCTTTTTTTTTCCTCATCAATCTACACTCAGTATCCCATAATGACAAACTGAAAACAGAATTTTAGGATTTTTTTGTAAATTTATTAAAAAACTGAAATATCACATTTACACAAGTATTCAGACTCTTTACTTAGTACTTAGTTGAAGCACTTTTGGCAGCAATTATACCCTCGAGTCTCTTTGGGTATGATCCAACAAGCTTTGCACACCTGGATTGAGTGATTTTCTTCCATTCTTCTTTGCAAATCCTCTCAAACTCAGTCAGGTTGGATGGCGACTGTCAGTGGACAGCCATTTTCAGGTCTCTACAGAGATGTTCGATAGGGTTCAAGTCAGGGCTCTGGCTGGGCTGCTCTAGGACATTCACAGAGTTGTCCCTAAGCCACTCCTGTGTTGTCTTTGCTGTGTGCTTAGTATCATTGTCATGTTGGAAGGTGAACCTTTGGCCCAGTCTGAGGTCCTGAGCACTGTGGAACAGGTTTTCATTGAGAATATCTCTCTGCTTTGCTCCATTCAGCTTTCCCTCAAGCCTGACCAGTCTCCCAGTCCCTGCTGCTGAAAAACACTGAAACAATGTTCAGCACACCCCTTATTTCAGCCTGAGTGTCGCATTTTCTTTTGAAAAAAACAAAAAAACAAACAACAAAAAAAACTTTGGAAAGCTGCGCATTTTCTGGCTTCCTTCTCAGATTCTATCATTTAAGTTTCTTTAGTCAGACTTTCTCCTGCTTTTTTGCCTTAGCAGTACAGGCTTCTCTTTTCACAACATTGTCACCACTCTCCCCGCTTCACCAAACACAAAGCAAAGTTTAAAACCAGCCTAAACCGATCGCCACTGTGATCCTACTGTTGAAACATGTATCAGCAGCAAAGGAAGCTACAGTGCTACAAGCCTGACTTCTCTTTCTTGTCTTTGTTAACTGTTTCAGGCTCTTGAGGTTGGGCTAGGGTCGGCATACACTCACTCTGGGTTCTTTGCTAGCTTTGTGTTAGCATGCTCTCTGTGCAGATGCTGGCAAAGTAGCCAATGTTATGTTAGCAGTATAATGCAGTTGTTTCTGTCCTGGACACATTTTGCACTTTACCACCACATTTTTGTCCTTTCGTGCAATAAAAATAAAAGCAATGTTCATATCTCCACTCTTCAAAATTTTTAGACTGCTCCACCATTTTCCTCCTCCCTGCACATGAAGTGAAATCACCAGATTGTCACAGGAAGAAAAAGGAATGTTTGATGTTTTGTTTTTTTGGTTTTTTTGGTTTATTTGTTTTTTAATTTATATCTGCCCATCATTGAAGAACCTTTGTAACACAAGTAACAACATAATTGTAACTGTAATCTGAATACTGAACAGTACAGTAATGTGTTACATTACCACATAACTGAAAAATTTAATGCGATTAGAGAAACGTGTTACTTTCTATGAATTACAACCAACACTGTATATGACAGAATAATACCGTGACTATTTTAGCAAACTAGAATCCTTGTTCATTGTCCTACAAATAATAGAACAGATTAAGATGCAAAAGATTTTTTTAATGTTAAGTAAGATCCTATGCTTCCTGTCCTGTAGCTTCTTTAGTTTTGACTGTCACATAGTGAGCCACTGCATCACATTGAAAAAGGTGTACCAAAATAAAATCTGAATCCAGCTGCACAGAGCTGTGAACGGATCATATCCTTGCTGCTGCATTTGATGGCATGTCTTTCAAAATGTTTACATTCAAAAGTTTAATTTAGATGGTGGTGGCAAAGTCTGTTAGCATCTTTAGAGCTGCGATCAGATTCTTGAATGTAAGTGAGAGAAGTTCCTCATACTGTTACTGAAGGAAATGCACCTTTGATGTATCTGTCACAAATTGAGATGTGCATATATTCCATGTACCTCATACTTAGATAGGCTATGCTTTGTATATAATTTAAGGAGTGTTTTGAAGGATATATTGCTTTATGTTGAAGATATTGCTTTTAAGAGATGACTGGTTGTACTGCCCAGCTACTGGATGTGACTGTGTGGAACTGTTAATGATTATGAGCCCAGGTGCTGCTGGATGAGATTACACTTAGTGACTTCCCTGGAAAAATAAAGGTTTCAAATCTTCTAGGTAAGCTCACATGTTTTGTGTTGGTCCCTGATGTTAACGGTCACAATCATGTTCCTTCAGAGAGTTTGTTACCAGACAAAAAACCATAAGAAAAATTTATATTATTGCTGTTAAACATTTAAGTGACTAACCTTTGGATTCTGGATTTTTGCAGGTTATTAGTGGGTGCCCCATATGAAATGAATGGTGCTTACCAGACAGGAGATGTTTATAAATGTCCACTGAGCAAACGAACCAAAGGCAATGGTTGCGCCAAGCTCAACTTAGGTAAACTATTACAAAACACAACTCCATGTTTACAAGAGCATGACAAGATAGACTTCATACATTACCAGAGACCGTCAAGAATGTGCAACATCTGAATAAATACATGTCTATGCATGCATTGTAAAGGTGTTTATATAGGTTCCTGCTTGCTTTTCAGCTTATGTGTCAGCAAGCATCATGGTGACATGTGTCAGACAGAAATGTGGGTACCATACCATACATTCCACATTTTATTTATTTATTTTTTTAACAGTTTATGCACATTTCCACTTGTGTGTTTTACCACAAATTTTACCACATGCCTCTTCATACGGGTTGCACATGTTGCGTTGGTTAGGTACTTACAAGAAGTTTTGTCAAGTAAACATTTAGATCTGAGGGTATAGATGTCACTTTGGCTGCCCAGACACTAACCAAAGTCCCAGATTGTGGAACTTCTGTTTGATCTCTCAGGGATAGTGTATTTATTTATGTGTATATGAAACAGTCCATCTTAGATCTCAGTGAAATTTATTTTCCCTCAAGGAAGGATATCGCTGACGAACGTATCAGAGCGCAAGGACAAGATGAGGCTGGGGATGACGCTTACATCTAACCCTAAAGACAACAGCTTTGTGGTGAGAACCCCTTTAAAAGTGATTTATCTTTGCGAGATATAACATACAGTTATGGTCTGTTGCTACAGAGCTTTGTGAGTAAGTAAGAACATATATAACATTGCAGTTGTCAAAATAGGAAAAAGCATTCCCACAAGATTGTCTTTTGATTACATGGTTGTAATACTGCTGTTCTTGGCATAAACCTAGCTTTTTGTATTATGCTGAGGTTGATAATCTTGCCTGTACTGTATAAATGCTTTCTTTCAGGCCTGTGGGCCATTATGGTCCTATGAGTGTGGAAGCTCTTACTACAGCACTGGCATATGCTCCAGAGTCAATGCAAGCTTCAAGTTCTCCAGAACAATTGCCCCTGCCTTTCAGAGTAAGTTTTTAAAATGTTGAGATTCATCGATGGTTTTAAGTCACTGCAAAGGATTATCTCCTTGTTTATGATCATTTGCCTTATCCTTTCAGGATGTGAAACCTACATGGATATAGTGATTGTTCTCGATGGCTCAAACTCCATCTACCCCTGGTATGAAGTCCAGGCTTTTCTCATCAACATTCTTCAGAAGTTCTATATTGGACCTGGTCAAATACAGGTTTGTAATAAATTTAAAAAATACCGAAGGAAGACATCTTATACAGATCTAAATTTTGTTCTTCATTTATAAAATTTTTATGTACTTCAGTGATTTCAGCTTGAAGTTTATGGTATCTGTGTTTTTTGTAGGCTATTGTGCCATCAGAATGAACTTTTTTTAATTAATAAGAAGACCATGTCTTTGTTGTTATACATCACTGTCATCATGTTTCTTTGTGCAGGTTGGAGTTGTGCAGTATGGTGAGAAGGTTGTCCATGAATTCAAACTCAGTGACTACAAATCAGTAGAGGAAGTGGTGAAAAGGGCACGCAGTATCAACCAGCGGGGAGGAGAGGAGACCAACACAGCTCTTGGCATCAACACAGCACGGTACAGTATCTCCATTAATCCAAATGAGCACTTCAATAATCCTCTATTCTGTACTGTATTTTACTATACACACAAACACATTTACAGCTCACAAGCTTTCAAACAAGGAGGCCGACGTGGTGCCAAGAAGGTGATGATTGTGATAACTGACGGAGAGTCGCATGACAGTGCTGATCTCCAACAAGCCATTGAGGACAGTGAGAAGGATGGGATCACCCGTTATGCTATTGCTGTGAGTCTGCTAGACCTATTACTGAACTGGATTACATGGCTTACAGTTGAGGTTTATCTTGGTTTTCTGAAAGCTAATAAATTCCCTGTGGAGCACTGAAACACCATTAACATTAATGAGGTGACTTCATGGGGTTCAATTATAGCAGGTCTCTCAAGAGTTACAGATGGAGCCAAAACACTCAAAGTCCTCTGAGAGCTCCAAGTACACACTCAGTGTAAACTCAGCTGAAGGTGTAAATGAGCTCCTCTAAGCTGCGTAGGTCTTTGGTTTTTGCCACTACTGGGACAGATATGGCACACTTATTTCCATCCAGTGGCTAGGCTGTTTGAGTCATTTGTTTGGAACTGGTAAGAGCACTACCAGTGATGTAGAAAACCAACGTTCTCTGAAACCTACTCAAAGAGTGCTAATAATGACTAATTAGTTGTCCTGGTCCTGGCTTCATGCATTCAGTGACAGAATGTTTAATCTCATCTTTACAGGTTCTTGGCTACTACAACCGTAGAGGAATCAATCCTGAGGCCTTCCTCAATGAAATCAAGTACATTGCCAGCGACCCAGATGAGAAACACTTCTTTAATGTGACGGACGAGTCAGCACTGAAGGATATTGTGGATGCACTTGGAGAGCGCATCTTCAGTTTGGAAGGTTTTGCAAGATATTTATTTAACTTAGAGAAATAATTGCATGGTAAAAGTGAGGCTTATAGGGAACCACTCACAACACCAATGGTATCGTTATTTTTGTGCCACTACAATCTGAAATTAACATACAGTACTGTGCAAAAATCTTGAGCCACCCCTCATTACTTTATATTTTGTTTCCAAGGAGCCAGACTTTCTTGTCAAAGTGTTTTAAAAGTGGAGCTGTTAGCCGGAAACTTGGCATATCTCAGCATTGTAAATGTCATTCCATCATGTTCATTTAATTGTGGGAAGCCAAAATCATGATCGAGATTAACATTCGATTAATTGTGCAGCCCTAGAAAATACATGCTTCAAAACAATGCATGACAAGCAATCTTTTTTTAATCTTTTTTTAAATAATAAATTAAAATACTTTCTCGTGAATCAAGCAAGATAGATAAAAAAGCTTCTAAATGTTATTTCTCTTTTATGTAACTGTAAATTATATACATTTGAGATTTGGACTGCTTATTGTCCATTGTGATTGGCATTTTTTTAATAAATATCTTATATTTATGGGGTAAGCAATTAATGAAATTATTAGATTAAACTGAAAGCAATTATTTGTTGCAGTCCTGGACATGCTCCCTATAGCACCTAAAAATATTTCTTAAATCTAAATGTGAAATCTTCACATTGAGCCTCTAATGCCTTTCTTTTTAGAGCATGTCTGTGGCTGGAAGATGGAATTTCAGTGCCGCTGCAAAACTCTTAAAAACTGACTTGTTTACACAGGAACCAGTAAGAATGGGACAGCGTTTGGTCTCCAGATGTCTCAGGCTGGATTTTCCGCTCACAGCATTGAGGTGAGTCTGACTTCTGCTACCTCGTCGTCTCATACCATCTGTCAACATGTAGATCAACACACATTGTCTCAATTTTTGGTCCATCATAACTCCTTCCCAAAATCTGCCATTTATCACTTTCCAGTCCCTCCTGAGGTGCCTGATGTGTGGCCCTGGCGGTTTAGGTCACCCTGATTTAGGAGCCATTGACAAGAGAAACAGGCCTTTTTCCACTTCAGCTATGCAGTGAAGACAGCATTTGTTCCCTAGGGAAACATACTATTGAAATGCTGAGACAAAACTGAGACAGTTCTGCTGTAGAATGCCTCACATTTTTTTCTTTTTGCTTTTACTTTCTAGACATTTTTGATTGTATCTTAGAGCAGATAGGTGCAGGTGCGCTGGCTTTCAGTGTAACACAGCTGGAAGAGGATGATAAGTCAGTCTCCTTTACCTGCTGTTCATACTAGCTCAGTGATTTTCATTCCTTGCTTTCTGGCTCATTAGAGACATTTGCTGATGCAACCGCTTTGATTTTTCCAGTTCCCCTTCACAGTGTGATTATCAAGGGAGGAATAAATATATTCAATATATGATGAAAAATAAATATGTATAGCAGACTGTGCAGCTGGGTGGCAGGAATAGCTGGAAAGTGTGTCCACAAGGCTGGATTCCATAGATGCTTGACATCGCCATTCTGAGTGTTGAGAGTAGGATAACATTGGAAAGAATGTCAGCGCTTTAAAGGAGAAAAACTGCTCTAAAGTCCCAGATGGTTTTGCTGAATGTCATAAGTGCCAGCTATGAAGGATTCTTATGTCATATACTTTGCGTCTGTCTCAGGCTTATATATCAGTTTCTCTTAAGCTGTGACTGAGCAGCATGGTGGCACGGTGGTTAGCACTGTTGCCTCACAGTAAGAGGGTCCTGGTTTCAGACCCATGCAGGGCCCTTCTGTGTGGTTTGCATGTTCTCCCTGTGCTTGCGAAGGATTTCTCCAAGAGCTCCAGTTTCTCCACCCCAAAAAACATAGGTCTAGGTTAATGCTGTTGATCTGGGCTCTCGCAACAGAGATTCATAAACCCAAGAGTTTTACTTGCTGGTTAAATAAAGGTTAATACTAAAACAGAAAAAAAAAATAATATAAACATTTTGCAGTTTATGGCATACTTCCAAATCTGATTCCTGTGTTTATCACCTTTCAGAATATGCATTACTTGTTTGTTGAGCTGGTATCAAATGTGTATCCCCAATACACTGTTGTGTGTTTGCGCAGCTCCGGCTTCCTTCGTTACAAGAGTAAAGAGCAATCCTAACTAAAGCAAGGCATACTGATTGTCCAAAAATGCATCTGCAGTAGAAATAGGTCACTGGATTATGAGGTTGAACTGTTTTAGACTTTCATTTGTATGCCATGGAGACTGTTTTGACCAAAACACATAACCACACTGGCATAATGCTGCTGTTACAGAGTGACGTAGTGCAAACGCGGTAAGCACACAATTCCATCTTTTAGGAAGGAATCGCAAGCCTTCCAGCTCATGCTCAAATACTGGAAAGTGTGTTGTCGGCATATTCTGTACAGAAAGAAAAAAAATGGGCTCGCTGAACTGAGGAACCCTATAATTTCAGTGTCATTGATACAAAGTATGGTGAACTATGGAATACAGAAAATCTCCCTTCTGTCCCTTCTTGTGTCTACTGCTGATTTCTACTTACTGGGTTGTTTCCTTCGTTGAATGAGAAGTTACAAATACCATATGATTGGTGCAGTGATTTGATTGGTTTCTTTGTGTGCTTTCATTTATTGTATCTTAGTGCTCAGTTCAAAACTTCAGGAATAACAGGAAATATGAGGTTAGGATCCCTGCTGGTTTCACTGAAAGGCTTGTTATAGCTGCTCAGTGGGCTAAAAATCAGCCAGCGCAAAAGAATAAAAATAAAAAAGGGCCCTGGAGGAACTTGTAGGATAAGCATCATACATTTGATATAAGAAACTCATATGCATTTTAAATATGGCTTTGAAGATCGTTTGTAAGATGGACGACATTGATGTTGTATCTCAAAGGCAAAGACTTTAGAGTGTGAAACATAAGTGGGCAAATGACTTCTGTGGTAACCAAAGTTGTGTACTTTTTCTTTTAGTAAGTTAAATGTTTTTACTGTTCTCCATACTGTAATCTAACAAAGAAAAAAAAGTCTATTTGTGATCACATGAGAGTCGGTGTACTGCCTCTTAAAATTAAAAAGGGCTGTCATGGTGCTACAGAAGATGGAAATCCATTTTTGCAGTGAAAATTTTGTAAAAGAAAATGTTTAGCAACAGAAAAGATCAAGTTGATGAGCATCAGTGACTTAAATTGTGTGAAACCACTGTTTAAATAAAGACCTTCTGTTAGGTTTCAGTTAAGTGGACCCAAATGCAGACTCACAGCAGGCAGAATAACAGAAAACAAAACTTTTATTAGCTTGAATGTTGAATTCCAAAGCCAAGTCCAAAAATTATAACAAACAGAAATCCAAACTCAAGCAGGCTAAATGAGGAGTATATGAGGGTTGACACAGACGCTATGATAAAGGACAAAGGGAACACAGGAGTATAAACATACTGAGAACTGATGACAGGAGATGACAGGTGAGGAACGAGACGAGGGGATGACAGACAGGAAGCAAAACTAACACAGGGGACAACAGAAAACTGACCTTCAAAGTAAAGCAATAAAACCAACCCAAGGGACATAAACCTTAAAAAAAAAACACTGATAATAACAATAATTATATAAACTGCAACTGTTAGTATGCTTGGAATAAAAACAGGAATCACAAACTCAACTTAGCAATTTGGAAAAAAACATTGAGCATAAGAATAACAGTGAAAACAAACTGAAAACTCTTAATAATAAAAAAATGCCAAAACTCCAACAACTAACACCACATAGCCCACAGACCATAATACCTTCAATATGGCAACTTATTTGGTAAATGTGCAAGAGCCCCAGAAGAAAACATTGTAAAGTTGAAAGCTTTCCACTGTTATCATCTTATCTGCATGAATGTTATCCAATGACCTGCTGGAGAGAGAAAGAGGTATACGTTAATTAAAGTGTACTATTCTTTTGAAGAAGTGCAAAAAGTTGAGTCATGCAATCCTTAATCTGACTAAGGTGAGCCAAACATACAGACTTTGCTCCAAAATGGTGGTTGGAGACCTTTATGTTATATGAGTGTATCATCACCTTCAACATCATACAGTAATTACCGTGTTGTGTGTGTATGCAGCACAGGCCGCACAAGCAGGTTTTTCTGTTACTCTGCTGTGTGCATGAAATACATGAATTACATGCACTACATCCATGTCCATTAAGTAAGTACTGAATGTCACCTACAGGATGGGACTCTGGTGGGTGCCGTTGGGGCTTATGATTGGAACGGAGCAGTACTGAAGGAAACACGACAGGGGAAGGTGGTCCCTCCTAAGTTGTCCTACGCTCAGGAGTTCCCTGAAGAGCTCAAAAACCACGGTGCCTACTTGGGTAAGTAACAACCTAAAGAACTTTAAAAGAGTGGAAAAATCTGGACATGTTGTAGCAAAATGGTTAAAAAAAGAGAAGAATGGCAGGAAAGTAAAATGTTTTTATTTTTAGTTCAAAGAGCCTTTGAGCCATTTTCTCTTATCAGCCTTTAGTTTCTATTTCAACCTTTTTTTAGGTGGTGAGACATATGACTGCCCTGTGGAATAGTACTAGTAGTTTTAGTTGCAACCCATCTCCATAAAGTGTACCCATTGCTTGAGTACTTTCCACCATATCCAGCCCCATCTCACTCCATTACCACAGACCTCTGCTTTTACCATCAGTGGTTTGTCTCTGAGCTTATCCAACAGGCCGCCAATAGAAGGCATTCTAGTCTGAATAGTAATATGAGGTGGAAGCATAATTCTGGACAGACAGGGAGAAAGTTAAAGCTGGGGGAAAAAGAGGTATGAAGATGGGAGATGAAGGTGGAAAAGTATACAGCGGGTAAGGGGAATTTTTAGTGGGAAAAGAAGAAATGAAATAGAAGATGAAATCTGAGAAACCTGAGAAACCAGAACATCAGCTTCTACTGAATCCAGCTTACTGGGTTTTAAGTCCTCAAATTGCATCACTATAGAAATTTTCCTTGAGTCATGCACTTCATTGCTGTAAAATTTAACATAAATGCCAGGTCCCTTCCTCTTTACACATACATGAAGACTGGAGCAAAGTGCAGTGTCTGATTATGCTTGATGAACAAAATAGACAAGTCGAGCAATCACTTAATTTAAAAAGCCAGTGCTAATTGCAGAAATGACAGCTATAAATATATAGTATAGATAATTACTCAAGTTTTATCCTACATAGGCTACTTTGGTGAGGATGGGTAAAGCAAATCTCTAAATATGCATACTCCGGTAGGTTGTTGCCTGTGAGTAGAGACAAAACTATGAGTGTTTATGTATATTGTGTTTTTTTTTTGTTGTTTTTTTTCTTCTTTTTTTTTTTTTTTTTATATAAATGGAATTCCTTT
>VUQI01026918.1:0-13310 GCA_015106735.1 Paratilapia polleni
GTTTGGGGATGGCCCCTTCCTGTTCCAACATGACTGCGCACCAGTGCACAAAGCAAGGTCCATAAAGACATGGATGAGTAAGTTTGGTGTGGAAGAACTTGACTGGCCTGCACAGAGTCCTGAACTCAACCCGACAGAACACCTTTGGGATGAATTAGACCGGAGACTGCGAGCCAGGCCTTCTCGTCCAACATCAGTGTCTGACCTCACAAATGTGCTTCTGGAAGAATGGTCAAAAATTCCCATAAACACACTCCTAAACCTTGTGGAAAGCCTTCCCAGAAGAGTTGAAGTTTTTATAGCTGCAAAGGGTGGGCCGACATCATATTAAACCCTATGGATTAAGAATGGGATGTCACTCAAGTTCATATGCGTGTGAAGGCAGACGAGCAAATACTTTTGGCAATATAGTGTATGTTGTTGATATATGAAGCTTTGTAAGTGATCTACAGAACTGTGCAAAAGTCTCGAGCCACCCATCATTTCTTTATATTTTGCTTCCAAGGGGCCAGGCTTTCTTGTCATTTTTTTTAAAGTGGTCTTGAGCAGTAGTCCTCCAGTCTTTGTGAAGGTCTTTTAAAGTTTTTCTTCGGACATTGGATGCTTTTTCACTCATTTTCAGTCCAGTTCTTTTACCTGACCATTTTCAGAGGAATGTTTTTTTTTTGTTTGTTAAGCCACTTAACA
The DNA here is from genome assembly GCA_015106735.1 of Paratilapia polleni. Taxonomy (NCBI): domain Eukaryota; kingdom Metazoa; phylum Chordata; class Actinopteri; order Cichliformes; family Cichlidae; genus Paratilapia; species Paratilapia polleni. The sequence continues at coordinate 688 of VUQI01026918.1, forward strand.
CCAATCTATGAATCATTCAAGCACAAAAAAGGCATCTAACTCAAGGGACGAACCAGTGTTGTGTCTACACATAACAGACAAGTTAGCAAAGAACCAATTTTAAATTGTATCTTTAGGCACTTTGTTACTAGCAGCCTGTAACAAAAACACTTAATTTGTTCCGTTCATCTTGACCGAGAGCAGAACAAAAAGGCAGCCAACATCCAACGAAGAGCTTTGAATGTCCTTCAAGAAGCCTGGAGAACTATTCCTGAAGACTACTTAAAGAAATTACAGGAAAGCTTGTCTAAGAGAGTTCAGGCTATGTTGAAGAATAAAGGTGGTCATATCAAATATTGACTTTCAAGCTTGTTAGAATTGTACAAACTCTGTTTTTGCCTTATATACTGCATTTCCTTTTATGTTTGCACATGTTTCAATAAATTGCTGCACCTGTTTCCCATTTTTCTAGCAAAATATAAAGAAATGATGGGTGGCTCAACACTTTTGCACAGTAATGTAGCTTAGTTAATCCAGCACAGTAAATATGCAAGATCACTATTTGTAGTTTAATTTTCTTTGTTCAAATTAAATATATTAATATAAAGTCTGGAATTTTTGAGCTTTAGAGAGGCTGGTAGAAGCTTTTTGTTTGCTCGTACTAAGCTAAGCAAAGCCACAGTGTCAGGTAGACAAATACGTACTATAATATGTATGAAAATATGACAATATCAACGATTTAACTGAATAGAAATGTGACTAAAAAGGACATGAAATATGTACAAAAAACTGTATTATATGCTATATAGACAAATCAATGATCCAATGAGACTCAACGTTGTTTTCCACCCCCAAAACTAATGGGGGTTTCAAGTCGACATGCACCTTTGTGCATGTTCAGACTGCCCCTGTAGGACCTTTCAGAGGAGAAAAAGTACCTACTCCATGGTCAGCTCTGTTAAACTGCCCCCTGAAAGAAAAACTGTTGAGCATGGACTTAATACCTAATGGTAAAACTTAGAACAAGTACCATTTTTCAAAAAACAGCAACTTATCAGAAGCAAGAAAGAGAACAGCAGACTGCTGCACACTAAAACATTGTTAAATTCGCTATAGGCATTCACAATTATCAGCAGTGAAGCAATCCATATTTATTCATAACCTACATTGTTCTGACACTTTTGGAATATACCTCACGGTGTTGCAAAATTACTATATCACCTTGTGAAACGCGTGGATCCTACGGAAATAGAAAGGCTGAGAGGGTTGATTAGGGGTCTGTTCAAGTAAACTTCACCTTCACCTTTTGCGTGCAGTACAGTTTGGGAAAAAATATTCAAAAACAATTTGTTATTTCTCATTATTGCAGTTGTATCATGACAAGGATATTGTTACTCCTGTACAATGAGTCTCTTAATGCCCATGACGTTTAGTGTTGTGGCTGCAGCCAATGCCTCTGTGTGTGTGTGTTTTTATTATATTTTATTATTGTTGGCTTTATCTCAGATAAATATCACAGAAAAGTCCAGCAGCCAGGATGCTACACTTTGAGGTCCTTCCACTGTGGAAAAAAGTGGGTAGACAGTGCTTGCAGAGGACTGCTGTTAAAGCTGGTGATCTTCACTGTGTCACCAACTTTTAATTAAATGTGATGGAACTGTACTGTTTAAACAAACAAATCTGAAGTGCCCCACAGTGTAGTGTTTCAACTGCACAAAATAAGTTAGAGGGCAGAGCCATGATATTTCTGGCAAACTACAATAGTGGTTTTATTAGAAGTGGACATGTAGCACAGGATGTTACAAACATTTTGTGACACTGAAAAGCTTCCTGTAGCAAAGATTTCACTGTTGGGCTTAAGAGACCACATCATACAAAGTCAGACCTAGGTGGCACAAAAACAGGAAGAAAGCCAAAAATCCAAATGCTTTGATTTAGTTTGTTTTTTTTTTCATTTCAGTTAAGATTAAATAAATGTTTGCATATAATAAATGCCTATTAGCTGGAATAATGAACCAGTGCTTATCATATAACAGGTGCAAAAATTAAAAGATTTGGTTCAGTTATTATCTGAAGTCAAATGAGGCCTCTATGACTAAAACAATCATATTGCCATGCCCCTAATGCTAATAGAGATGATCTTTACTTGTGTATAGTTTACCCAGGGCAAATAAAAAGTTTTTAATCTCTGTGTGCGTGTGTGTGTGTAATAAATGTGTTGTCAGAAAGTGTAACCAAATTATTCCTACGCACTTAGTCTCGCTAACACTGAGTGCTTCAGTAATTATGTCATGTAAGGGCAATCAGAGTTAATTAATTATGGTCAGATGCACTGCCTCTAGCAACCTTTCATACATGTGTGAAAGGTCAGTTTTCCTTGCAAGGCAGAAATGAAGTTGCTGACAAAGTGATTGATGTGTCTGTGAATGTTGATGCTTCAAACAAAATCATCTCAGTAGATTCTTGCTCCAGCCAAAGAGAAATGTCTTCTACTGAGGGCTCAATTCTACAGCTCACAAAAGTGCAGATGCACAATTTTTTTTGTTTGTTTTTTGTTTTACTAATGTGAACATGTGGAATGAGCATGCAAGTTTATCCATCCCCATGTAATGCAATGCATGCTGATAAAAAAAAATTAATAACTGGAATAACATCATGAATTAACGTGGGATTTCTCAGAGATACATGAGTGTTAAGTTGCAAAATATTTGCTCTTGCAATGACAAATTACTTGATTACAGACACAGATAAAATACAATCTGCCAAAAGGACTAAATATACACTTACACACTTAAAGAAACATTAGGACTTTGTTTTTTGTGAGAGGCCTATAAACAAAAAAAAAAGTTAATTAGCAGAGGCAGCACCTCTGCTAATTCGAGTTGTATATGTTAGTTGGAGACTGATAAGCAAGTATTTGTGTCTCTGCAATGGACAGTTTAAGGTTAAGGTTGGGGTTGGGGTTGCTAGCTACCTAACTTAACACTTCAACTTCATCTTCATAACCACCATGTCCTATTTTTTTCTTTTTTGCAACTGAAACACTAAACAGAGAGATAATGAGCATGCTCACCTGAATTGAAACATCACTGTAGGATCCTCCAATAACCCCAGAGATGGCCAGTGGAACCTCATTTTGGATAGGTCTTGAGCCATCTGGGCAGATGAATCCTGGATCATGCACCTTGGTGAGGGAGGCCCTGACAAAATCTAGGGACTGCTCCAGTGCATAAGTGTCCTTCGAGCAGGTGTCCAGGATGTGAGCCCCCAGCTGGAGACCGGGCAGGATGTGGTCACTGGAGTTAATCTCATCAAGTGCCAGCAGCATGGCTTCCAGTCTCTGGATCCCTCTCTCCTCATTGATCTTACCACAGTCCTCCATCCCATCACCTTTTTCGTGCACCGGGAACAGGCCTCCAATCACCAAGTCCCCATCTATGATGATCTCACGTTTGGCTGAAGGGGGTAATCTGGAAATGTTAGGCAGGACTCCTGGTATCAGCAACTCCAGTAGGAACACATGGAGAGGCCAGTAATGTGCAGAATTGGCCTGCGACTTGGGGCAGAGCACTGCACTCAGCATGGCAGGATCAGGTAGCTGGGTTTAGCAGGTTGAAGTACAGAGCAGAAGAGGTTCACAGAGTTTGGAGGCAGATTACTTTCAAGTCCTCTCTCAGAGAGTGCAGCATGTTTGATATTTCCTGAAAGAAAAGAAAAAGTAATATGTTATCTATCTATCTATCTATCTATCTATCTATCTACTGTATTACATTCTTATCTATTCCTGTCTGATATGATCTTTGTAAATAGTGTGAAGTAATTGAAGTAATTGCACAATAGCAATAAAATTATTGAACTGAATATGAGTCAGAGGCTTACAAGTAATCTTGTTCAGCTTTTTTTTATGATATAAAAGTGACACTTTTTTATCTTTTTTATCTTTTTATCAATTCTTACCTGAACTTCTTGACTTGCAGTCTATAGAAACACTACAGAGTGGTTTTATTGGACACTCTGAACTTATGAATTCTATCTGAAGGCTGAAATATAGCCATTTGTCTTTGAATTTACTTTCTGAAGTGAAACAGAAGTAGATAATATTTTAGTCAGGCTCTCAGTGATTCCAGTGTGAAATAAAATTACTGCAGTTTTATCTGAAAGACCAACTCAGAGTTACCACCTTGGAGTGACCACATCAAACATTTATTGATATTTAAGGCACATCTTGAGTGAAGCATAATTTCCAAGCAACGGAGATATCACATAGACGGTGGTTCTCCTCAATGGCTGGGGTTGCCATGGAAACATGGTGGGTAAAAAATAAGGGTTGGACTGCAGGGGAGTGGGCAGTGAGACATGTATGCTAATATAGATTCCTATCATGTTGAAGTAAGAGGTTCAGATCTCACCGGGGGTTGTCTGATTAGGTGGGCAGGTTCAATCACAGTGCTCTTAGAAAGCAAACCAATCGTGTTTATTTCGAACACAATCATTAATCACATTTATCAAACACAAGTTTAGTACAAACACATCGATTTAAGTAAATTTATATTGTGGAATGTATTTTAAACAACACATGGTTTACATTTTTTTCTGAAATATTATCAGTATTTTTATCACAGCTTATATTTCAGCAGTATTACTCACATAAAGGTCTGAGGGATGCAACAATAGCACATGATATCAGAAATTGTCTGTGGGTATGTTTTGCCTTTTTTAAATAGAAGTTGAGATATCAGAGGAGTCATGCTGGTAAACCCACAGAGCTTGGCAGCAGTTTAGACTATGTGATGTGCTGCCGCTACATTCTCCTTTAAGACGCAGTAGGAAGCTTATTACTGACTTTTCCCTTTCTGTCACACAGGGTTGTTACTTATATTATAATACAGTATTTTTTTTAAAAAAAGACACAAATCCATTATCAGTTCTTTTATTAGTAGTTCTCTTAACAGTCATTTCATTCAGTCTGATTGTGTCCTGTTTCCTGTGCTCACAGAGGCAGAAAACCATCACCTTGTGGTTCACAGGGAGTGGTTACAAAAAAACCCAGCTTCTGCAGCTACACATGCATAAGTTCATGCGTGTATGCATGCTTTTGAATGCTTCAGATGTCACAGGATATTTTGAGGAATATCCTGTGACATCTCAAGAGCTGAAGCAGCTCTTGAGTGAAAATGAGGAGCAAAAAGTGTAATGAATGCTAAATTTCTCCCAAGATAAATATTCCATCAGGTTGTGGGTGGGAAATCTTATGGTGCATTGATGAATCTGTACCCATCAAACTGAATTATATGTGGTACTATATGAAATTACAGCCTCTGTCTCATATCTGCTGTGTGTCCTGAACATTACCTGCAGGTGTCTGGTACTGCTGCACCACATTTGTCCTATTATTAGAAGGAAGGTGAGAAAGCAACTTGGAGAGCTCAACTTTAAGAGTCTAATTGGTCTTCAGTGCTGTCTGTTGAGCAGATGGGGGCTTTCTGGTTGCAAAGACTAGGTCACAGTATGAATTAATGGTGCAACAAGGAACAGCCAATTAGGCTGGCCAATACAAACTGAGCTAAAGTGAGGTTGGAGATCCAGAAGCTCCTCTAAAACCCCTAAGAACTGCAAAGAAATGCTGGCGAGGCTGAAGTGGACAGCTATCAAAATCACGTTTCCTTCCAATTATTTGCAACATTCTTTAAATGGGAGCAGTATTATCAGCCTACATGAGCATTAACATATCAGCCTCTGCTAAAGTAGCTTTTATCAGGCCTCGATCACATCATTAAAACTATCTTGAAACGGCTGTCACACTCACACTGAGCAGCCAAGAGAGTAACTCGCTCCCCAGCTGTCTGCGCACAATATTCCCTCTGAAAGGCAAGTTCAAAAAGAAAAGACGGCGTGCTTTACTCAGCTTTGAACCATCAGCTAATGCATTACTGCTCCTGCCCGGCACAGAGGATTTCTCCAACATTAGCATTAAGATGCTTTGAGAACACTATTCCTTATTGTCCTTACTCCTTATCCCAATATAACTAATGTGTAAAACATGACTCACTGCAGAGTTCGTTTCAGCACTGCTGGTGATTGGCAGGTATAATCACATTATCTATGGAGAAATACAATGTTATGAATGTCTGGCAAGTGAGCTGAAGAAACTGATGTACATCCTGTTTCTTATTTGCTGTTTATTATTGATATGTTCCACAATTATCAGTTGTCATGCAAAATGACTGCTTGTTGTAAAACAATAATTTATACTGCCAATTGTTTAAATTGGTGGCACAACTCAAACTTTAAGACTGGACACAGTCTGTGTGCAGTTTTACTGAAAAGTACATGGCATGACATTTAATGTGGAGCCTAATCCACTGCACATGAATCATTTAGCCTGGTGAGTATGACAGCCTAAACATTGCACTTGTCCTATGACATTTAAAATATATATTTTTCTCATCCTTATCTGATTACAACATAGATGTAGAATAATGTGTAAAGATCTGTGTTATATAACATCAGATAAACTGTCAAAGGAAAAACTGAAGGATTCAGTCAGAAGACATCTTACAAATCATCCACTTCAAAGCATTAGATCTCTATATATATGACAATGAAATACAAAAAGGAGAGAAAAAAACTGCAACCTCAATAACTCATCTTATGATTTCCATCATTATATAATCTCCACTGGGGACTCAGTTTATCCCTCCACCTGGACTTGTCAGCTGAAGGAATTAGGATGCCTGCGTGGTGGCCAGAAGCCAGCTAGTTGTGAGTTTGAACATGGATCAAATGCACAATTTTAGCAAAAAAGCGCAGGGGAATTCGTTTTTCTTTTTTTTTTTGTTTGTTTGTTTGTTTGTTTTTTAACTTTAATAAATAAATAAATAAATAATAATAATATCCGTACCGTATGTTGATTTATAGGTAATACTGAGACTGGGAGACCAAAAGCGGATGTAAGAATGACACGAGCTACAACAGGTTGTCTTTTCCTGACTGTTGGTGAGCATGGTGGCACCATCTAAAACTAAGATAAGTAACATCCATCAAGACATCGTGGTGGTGTCTCCCATGATTAATAACTGTCTTACCTTTGAGGTAAATCCTACCACATCACTCCTGTCTGATGCTCTAATAACAATATGATGTGTGGGGTCATGGATGGTTCCAAAATGAAAACGGTTTCTTAATATTTTGCACTCACTAAATACTTTTATAAGCCTTGCGAATTTACCTGATGGATTACTTTTCACATTGGAGTCCAAACCATTGTTTAGGGCGCTGTCCAAAAACAAAAGCTCTGATTGGTTTGAGAGGAATGTCTGTGTTATTCAATTATGTAATTTTTATTTGAGACAGCGAGTACACTGGGGTCAAGGAATATACAGCTTCACATATTCACATAGAAAAATGCTAGCAGCCTCACATTAACACGGTGCTGGAATGTCTAATAATAAAGTAGCTTTAGAAAGTCCCACTGCTATTTTGTTTTGCATTGAGAAATAGACTTTGGTGCGTCCGAGATGTCTTGTGAGGTTTAAGAGGAAATGGGAAAATGATGTGCTGCTAATAAACAATTATAATAATGGGCGTGCTGGGAGTTATGTTAAGGTTGTGGGATGCATGCTCGAGGTGAACGATTTTGCAAAAAGAGAACAATTAAAAATGCTAAATCACGTCAGTAGTAGTTTCTGTGTTAAGCACACCGCCAGGTTAACGTCAGAGTTACGAAGGAACCATTTCTTACCTGTTTGTAGCACTAGATGTATCTTCCCGAATGGGTTTGCAGGTTTTCTTTGCACAAGCCAAGCTTCAGCACATAGGAAACGTGAAGAGCTTCATGTGACGAGCAGATTCAAGATGTTGCTCACTTTGGGCATCTTTGCCAGGCGGCAGTTTGGATCTGTCCTTGGTTCTGAAGTGTTGTTCACACTGGAAAGTCTTACAAACTCCTCTCGGTGACCCCCAACTTGTGCCTGCCCGCCACCGTGACTACAAGCCCATAGACTACCGCCCAAGCGCTCATATATCCACAAGCGCAGAAGGATCGAGGGATTCTCTTTGTCTGTCACAGCGAGCTGGACTAAGAGGCAAGTGAGCCTAATTAAATCATAATCACACGTTTTTACATTTCATATTGATAGTCGTGTCTCTTCCGAAAGTTCATCAAATTAACTTCAAAACAAGCGCTGTTGAGAAATCCTGCTGTAGCCCATCGGATCACAAACGTGCAGCCGCTCTCAGCTCTTCCACAGAGATAATGAGTGCGAGAGTCGACACCGTGCTCGTCTCAGAAACCTGACGATGCTTCATACAGCGTTTGTTTGCAAGGCAGCGAAGGGAGCCACAGCACCGAAATAGGTGTCATTATTTTTGAGGCGCTCCTATTTACAAAAATAATGTGCACTGTTTAGTATGCAGGACTAAAGGATAAAAACAACGTGGAAGGTGCATTAATCAAAATCCAGCTTCCAACTTCTCACGCAGGTCTTTTCAAGTGACTCATCCATTGCATCCCTGCGGAGCTGCGCTTGTACGGTGTCAATCTAACTTTTAATGATAAACCAAAAAGAAAAGGTGATACACATAGATTATATAAGCTGCATGCCTTCTTCTAAATTTAGAAAGACAAAAAAAGGAAATGAGCATCAACTTTTTTTTACCTCTCTATGAAGACTGGCCAGCTCCTCGTTCACCTCCATCTCATTAAAACTGAATCACACTCCAGTTGAGTGGCACAGCACTTCACAAACTCAAGAGATACTATGCACAGTTTGTTTTTCAGTGGACAAAGCAACTCCTACCACAACCACCACCACTACACACATACATATCATTTAAAAGTTCATATATTTTAATCTGCAGATAACTGTCCTTGCTGTGCTGTTACATGTGTTAATACATCTAAACTTCTTCTTGACCCTCTGTACTAATTCTGACTATTTCATTTGGCTTCTTTAAGGTCTGTGCAGCCAGCAGTGGGGAACTTCAAAGTCTACTGCTAATTAAGGCTAGCTTTACATACATTTCTCTGGCAAAACATTCTTCAGAGACACACATTCATGCTACAAACTGTGCACTTTTCCAAGTGCACCAAAACAATATTACATCAGCAATATTCCTGTAGTATAATTAGTGAGAAGTGCAAGGGGGGATCTGCTGCACCAGCTTGGTTTGTGTGTTCACAATTCACCCTGCTGCACAACCGGTTACAGTTAAATCTGGTCATGTTCAGGAAGAAACATAATATTAATTCTGTATGAATTCGGCTTCATTGCAATTCGCCTCTCACCCACACATACAAAACACATCTCACCGTTTGCAAATGTTTTTTTTATTTCTGGATTAACAAGCTACTTTGCAGTTAGGGGTTGGCAAAAGAAGAACTTTTCCTGTGTACAGTGGCAATTAAAATGACGAGCGGGTGCAGCTTGTTGCATAATTCCCTCAGCTAACACAAAGGGACCAATTTTCTCCTGAAATAGAATTGTAGTTTACATTACAATAGTTGAGGGCATGTGGGTGGAATACAGAGTATATATAGGAACATGCCAATTAATGTCAAGCAAAATTACAGAGGACAGAGGCAAAGTGTTCCCAGCCAGTGGTCAGTGCACAAAAATCAGACCACTTGTCTCTTTGTAATTCACCATTAATGATGACAAATCAATCAGTCCACAGTTAAGTTTCTTTTAGTGTTTTGTTGATATCCACGCATATGGAAATGTGGTCTTGTTATCTGAAGAAAACAATGTCTCACAGATACTGGAGGTGTAAGTTGCTGTTTGCACCGAGAGGAAATGGTCACCTCTCTTCTGATCAGATTACTTTCACCTCAGCTAATTCAGCTATCCCTAGCCTGGCCTTTTATGCTGCATTTCCTCCACAACATCTTTATCAGCAGGTGAAATCAGGCTTAGTTTGTGCAGAAGTAGGTTGGGCTTCCAGCAGTTAAGATGGTAGTCGTCTCTACCACTCCTGTGTGACTAATATGAGTGACTTTGTTATCAACCCAATATGATGGAGGTAAGAGGAAGTTGCTTAAAACATTTTTGCAACAACAGTACTTTGAAAACCCAAAGACCTCAATGTAAACAGTTTTTAATTCAACTATATACTTTCTATGATAAAGTTTAGTCTATATATTTTCCCAGAGTAATTTCAACAGCTTTTGGAAAGAAATTTAGCTATTTTCACATTTTCAAGGTTTCCTTTTTTTTTTATTTGACAAAACAAGAAAAACATGATATCACTGCTTTACTTTCGGTGAACCACCCCTTTCTACAGTGTGGCCCGAGGCTGTCATATAAAGGGAAGTTTAAGATTCCCATTCTAAATGTTTGTCTTTGCCTAAAGGGAACCTACAATTCTCATTTCCAGCTTCTTACTCTTGGATTCCACTGCAGCAGCTTTGCATGATTCAGGGTTTAAAATACTCCTTATATATCTCATACTTGGTGCAGACCCTCAGTTCAACTAAGCAGTTTTAGCTTTTCTCCATTTAAGATCACCCTCCCTTTAACCAGAAGGTTTAAGCAGCAGGTGGGTGGAGCTGCTGTGCTCACAGCAAGAGCTATGTGCCTGAGATGACCCTACTAAGGACATCCCCTCTCACTGGCATCATCTCAAGCCAAGAGTAGAAAAAACTGTCAGAAACCAAGTTATTTATAGCAGTCTGAAGGTTGAAGTTCTGGCTCACAAGGATTTCTTGTACACATGCTGACCTCATTATTTGACACTTTGGTCATGTTCAATATGAGCATGCACCTTTGTAACAGTATATGACAGAAAATAAAGACAAGCATTATAGGTTTATTTTAAAGGATAATTCTGGTTTAAATAAATCAATGTAGTTTCATTTCATCAGTCATCAAAACAATGCAGCCTGTGTTACTATGAGCTCCATCAAGGCAAGAAAGCATAATCTGTCAATCAGTCACACAGGTTATAAACAAACCATCAACTAGAATAATACTGTATTTAAATGAGGCCCAGCCATAATGAAATTGTATGGCTGACAGCTTAGGTTATAATTTGTAGTTTGGCTTTGTTTCGTCTCCCAAATGTGTTTATCTTACCCAGGAGGTTGTTTAAAATCCATAACCTCATTTCACTGCTGATGTTTCTTGTCCTGTGTGAGTATTTTTAGAGATGTCACCATGTTCCCAGATCTCAGTAATAACTTTGGTGAGTCCATTTTTTTTCTCACCAAAAGAAATCATGGTCTTAAACTTTGAAAATGACAAATAAGATGTAAAAATCTGAAAATATTCTTTAAATGTAAAGTTACAGTTAGTACTTTGTATGTATATGTAATGTGGAGTGAAGTACACTCTCTCTTTCCACAGAGGTTTTATAGTTATACAGAGAGAAAGCCTCCCAGGACTTACTTTTTAAGCTCATCCATCTTGTTAAACCCTATCCCCTAGGGGATGTAACCCCATCTTTGGAGTAATCAGCATTTAGATTAAAAATGTAAACACACCCTATAGATCATCTTATTTGTAGAACACTTGTCAGGTGAGAGCTCAGCATTGTGCCAATTAAGCGTCTGAGTCCATTTTGCATTACAGCAAACTAATGAATGAGTAATGATGTACTGGACACGGTGGATTGTTTTTTCCTACCTCCTCGTTCCTGAGAAGTTAGAGCATTCTGCAGCTTAAAGAAGGCTTGTCAACAAAATCACCCTAATGAACAACTAAGCAGCTCAAGATTTCCACTACACTGACAGTTAATGTCCAAAAACAGAATTCAGACAAAGAAAACAATTGTGGTTGGCATTCTCTAATATGCTAGGGAGTAGGTTTTCTTCAGCTATCTGGATAAAAATCTGGAGTCCAAGATTTGTTCCTGGTAAACCTGGAACAAAAACCTTGAAATGGATCCCTGGTTGCACACGAGATGTGGTTGCTGTTGTTATCCCTCACGGTTGGAGATTATGGACTTTTTTTTACATTAATGCATTTATGGGCTCTTTAGTCTAACTTCTAATGCCTGTAAAGAACATTGATTGTAATCTTTTTTTTTTCTTTTTTTTTGTAGTCGTCATGTGATTTTAGACCCCAGGCAACTTAATGAGGTACTCCTTTCTCCTTTATAGTCAAATATAGCCCTTACATAGCCTGAGAGTGGTTTTGTCCTTATTGGTCATTATCCAGCTGAAAAGCAAACAATGTTCCCATTAACTATAAACCGGCCTTAAATTTAGAACCACTAACAGTATCACCAGCAAAGCAGTTCTTGCCAAAATATGTGTTGCTTCAGAACAGCTTTTATTATCTGACCAACGCGTTTTGGTCTGTGGCCTTCATCAGGTTCATCAAGAACTACATTGCAGACAGCACTTTAAATAGCATACGTGTTTGAGTAGAAAAAAGCTTTCTAACAGGAAAAATTTAAGACAACCAATCATATGCGTTCAGTATACCTATCCACCAATCCACTCAATTGTGTGATTGCGCAGAAAATTTTTTTTTAAAACACCCAATCATCTACATCCAGTATATTTATCCACCAAGGATGGGCTGAGCATATGGTCATGTGATGTAAGGCCAACACTACAACTGTTGCTGGAGCTTCAACCTCTTTGACCTTTGTTCTTCTCCATGCACCTTGGAAATAGGTGAAGTTGTGCCAGAAACCTTTAT
>VUQI01026923.1:0-14210 GCA_015106735.1 Paratilapia polleni
ACACACTGAGCACTTCCTCTTCCTCACTTCCTTTCACTCTCCATGTGTTTATACACCATTTGCATTTAATCATTAGCTATTATGAACCCTGTCTCTCTCCCATAGGTGTGCCTTTTTTGTCCTGTCTCCCTCTGCTCTCTTCTGTTTCCCCTCACCCCCAACCGGTCGCGGCAGATGGCTGCCCCTCCCTGAGCCTGGTTCTGCCGGAGGTTTCTTCCTGTTAAAAAGGAGTTTTTCCTTCCCACTGTTGCCAAGTGCTTGCTCATAGGGGGTCGTCTGATTGTTGGGATTTTCTGTCTAATATTGTAGGGTCTTTACCCTAAAATATAAAGCGCCTTGAGGCGACTGTTGTTGTGATTTGGCGCTATATAAATAAAATTGAATTGAATTGAATTGAATAGAGAGGGTGTCTGTCTCCCGAATCCAACCTGGGAGCTGGTTCCACAGGAGAGGGGCCTGAAAGCTGAAGGCTCTGCCTCCCATTCTACTTTTAAATACCCTGGGAACCACAAGTAAGCCTGCATGACAGCATGAGGGACATATAGTGGTAGAAACTACCTAATACTGTGCCTTCTTCATCTTCTTTCCCATTTTATGGCTTGTGGCAACCAGCATTTAAGTGCAGTAGCGCAACCTACTTTATCGGAGTGTCTTCACAGTACACACTTCACAGTAGTTGTCAATACAGATGTAAAACAACACTTCTAATCCCTACCCACATTTATAATTATGACATTTCATATTTTGTCACTTTGAAGGAGTACTAGTTAGTTTTTGCTTAAAAGGTGAGCTTCAAAGTGTATCCTTGAACTTAAAAACTATGCAGATTTATGAGATTCCTGCAAATTAAAAGCACAACTTTAACTCATAATTTAAAGGTTTTTATTACTATGTGGGCATGTATTTGTCTCTGGATGTAAACCTCAGAGGGCTGTGATACTAGTTTTTCACAGCATATATTTGAAGACAAGAATAAAGCTAATCAACTTATTGGTTTCACAACACTGGGGAGAAATAATGAGTAAAGACTGACTCAATTTAACCTGGGCTTTATACAGACTAAAAAACACAACAAAATCAACACACAGCTCCTCATCAAACACCTGAAGAGCAATAAATTCATCCCAGTTTTCACTAACAGAATTAACAAGTTTACTGTGAAGCAGAAGTAGACCAGGAGCTGCAGCGCTACAACAGATCTACCAACCACAGGTTCATGGGCCACCAAGGGGGTCACACATATTCTCTCCTGACACCTCCTACACTATCTGCAGCACGGTGAGCGCTACGACAGGAAGTAAAAAAAAAACTCCAACTAAGGCTGCAGGAGGGTGATATCAGCAACAAGCAGGGACGGTGAAGTACACTGCAGTCCTGAGGCAAATCTGCCCACACAAAAATTAACACCAGCTACTACTCACTCCCTTTTCACACATACTGTATCCCTGCACATTTCAGCACATCGAACGCAAATACACATATGAAAAACAAATGTTTTTCCTCAGGCTGCAATTACAGACATGAATTTTGGTTCGAAACACCAATGAATAGGTAAAAAAAACAAAAAAAAAACACTACTACCTGAAGCAAGAATGCATGTGGCACTCGCTTTATGCTTGTGTGTCTGTGTAGGTTCTAGTTTATGAAGTATATGATCCTGCAGTGTCTAACGAAGGCAGGAACCATCTGGTGTTGGGATGTGAGACAATCTGTCCATTTGGAGAGGTGACAAAGAAGGTGATAAGCACAGAATAACAACACACACACACACAAAGTATTTAGAATAGTTTCAGGAAAAAGCAATCCAGCACACTCACATACACATGAACACATTTCACTTCATTTATACCAAGTGCACAGTCTCTATGGTAACTAGTAGCCATCTTCTACAAGCTGTAGAAGAAAGGCTGAACTCTCATGACTCTCCTCAATTTATTTTAAACCCTTCATACAGTTCACACACACTCACTCACACACTTAGTCATTTTAAGGTTTTCAGAAAACATTCCCAGCATATTGGGTGTACACTTCCTGAAATTGCATGTTGTGAAAACTGAGGAGAATGCAGGGACAAGTCCAGCCCTGTGGGTGAATCACACGCACACACACATACACCCACACACACACACCTACATGACATGAGCACACACTAACAGGCCCTCGCATGCAAGAGAAAATGAAGAGGGAAAAGCTTTTCCTCTGTACTGTACTGTACTAGGGTGGGCCATGATGATATACCATGAAATAATGGAGATCATTCAGAGAGATGTTGCAATATCCTTTTCGTATCTATCTAACATACATAAGGTTGCTTTAAATCAGTGGTAGCCAACCTGGGGGTTGGGAACCATCCCAGGAATTAAGAGATGATAAACAAAATAACTGCAATTTCCCCATTTCATGGGGAGATCATGTAGTTTTCACAGATCTTTCTGGAAGGCACAACTGAGAAGACACTAGCGCTATCTTCACATCAGAGCATTAAGGCCCAGTCAAACCGGTGCAGCTGCTTATCAAGCACCAGACTTGTGTATGACATAGCGGCTGTGGATGAGAGGGAAGTTGACTGCTGGAAGTTATAGGCATTCTTTATAAATATATGTTCAGCTTGTTCAACAGCTGTTTGATAAATTGCAATTTTTAGTCACAGTTCTTATAATTTTGGCAACTAACGTTGCTTCGGCTCCACGTGAAACATTTTGGAAGTATGCAGGAAAGCACTGGACTACATTTTTTGTCACACTTATAGCCTAAGGTCAGTTTATAAAACACGAGAAATAATTTAAGATTAGATAAGGTCATAAAAATTTCATACACATTGATATGCTACTATGGTAATTAATCAGTAAGAATGATTAAATAATAATAGGACATTACACTTTCTACAAGTAAAAGATTTGAATACTTTCTTAATTACTGCTATGATTATGTAATCTGTGCCTTTTTTTAATAAGAAATACTTCACAGGTTTACTGCTTCAGGCCAGTTAAAAGTATTAAAACTAGACTGGAATATAACTCTTTGCATAACTGTCCTCTTTGAACCTGTGACAAGAGGTTGCAAGTACACATACTGTGTTTTTGTCTAAAATGTTCACAACACAGCACAATGGTTATGGTTAGAAACTTCTGTTCTTGGCTAGTGCGGGTCATCTTATAAATCAGTGACCAGAACTACTATTTACCATTAATTTCAGTCTGATTACTATTAATATGGAAAGATCCACAAACTTATATACAATGGTAGCTCTACTAGAAACAGTCCTTTCACATGTGGTTGTACACACCCAGAAGACATTAAGGACTCGACTTTCCATCCTCTCTGAACATCAGTCAAACACATTTTCAGAACAATACACAGGTACGCTACACTTGTACACACATGCATTCACCCTCCCCTGATATCAGGAGCCACTCATCCAGAAAACATTAAGGGAATCGTTCCTTAAGGACCAGAGAGTATCTGCGCTCCACCGCCGTGAATGTGGCTTTCTAAAATGAAATCCATTTCTAATTGCTTCGCTGTGGTCTCTCAGAGGACTCACTTTAAATGAGAGCAATTTGGAGCCCTGACGCAGTTATTTTGTACTCGTCTTCACCTCAAGATAAGGTCTGACTGAAGTGAGAGGCAGCAGCGCCACCGTGTGGATTTTTTAAAGGTTGTGGCTGTGTCTCGCTGCACTGCAGGGAAATGAGCATTTATCACCAGGTAGAACAGATAACAGTTATCAAACACAGTCGTTTTATTTTACATTTTCTCTACCCTTGTTACATGTTTTCTCATGTGTTGAAGCACCCCTTGATAAGATATTTTAGAGCTCCAACGGGCTTTAACAGAACAAACAAGATGAGCCTGAATGTATTGGTGTTAAAGCTGCACAATGAAGCTTTTTAAAGTTAGATTTGTTCCAGCTAAACAAGCCTGTCTCTCAGCCTGGGGAGCCTAGCAGAGCTGAGATGATCACAGTAAATTATTCTTGAGACAGCAGACAGATTTTACCAGGAGACTTGTGTTATTAAAAGCAAGCTGATAGAGTTATAAAGTCTTGCTGTTACTGCACTCTCCAGCATCTGACATAGCTCACAAAATCAGTTCGGCTTCGGGGAGAAATTAAGGGCGCAAACTGGCTTAAATGGTACCTCCCCACAGATGTTCAAAGACCTCTGGCTTCTCTCTCTCACACACACACACACACACACACACACACAACAATCGTCTTACATGAAGGAATGCAAGAAAAAACGCATTTGGAAAGCTTTAACCACCAAATGTTGGACATTTTTTTACTCTTATTACTAAAAAATGGTTAAACTGCTCCCATTAAGAAATTCATGAGTCACTTTGGTGCTATAGGGGGAAGCAATTTATCTGAGGGCGTTACGTGGAATATGATTTGTTAAATTTGAACAGTGTAAGAAACTACAATTATAAGTAGCATGTGAAAACTTACTCAGCCAATTTTAATAATGAATTCCTATAATTTATTAATATCAATTTCATATTTTAAAAAGGAAAGTC
This sequence comes from Paratilapia polleni, assembly GCA_015106735.1. NCBI lineage: Eukaryota > Metazoa > Chordata > Actinopteri > Cichliformes > Cichlidae > Paratilapia > Paratilapia polleni. The sequence continues at coordinate 4,519 of VUQI01026923.1, forward strand.
TGATTTAATGAGTTTTCTTTTCAGGTCTTTAAAACAAACAGTTTGTTTTTTGACCCATCGTACTTTCTTGTTGCAATATCGATGTATTCCCACAACTCTACTACTGCATTGGTTTTGTTTATTTTTATAGTTTCAAATAATAAAAAACAAAAATTTAAGTTAATATTAGAAAGAAGAGACACAAAAGCTGTACTAATGACCTACAATATATACCCAGAAGCCACTTTATTAGGTACACCCCTCTACTATACCTCTATTGGATTGAGATCTGGTAATTGGGGAGGCCATTTGAGTACAGTGAATTCAATGTGATGTTCAAGAAACCAGTTTGAGTGTGCCAAGAAAATATCCCCCACAACATTACACCATCACCACCACCAGCAGCAGCAGCAGCAGCAGCAGCAGCGGCCTGAACCGTTGATACAAGGCAGGATGGATCATGTCGTTTATGCTAAATTCTGACCCTACCATCTGAACTTTGCAGCAGAAATTGAGACACATGTACATTTTTCCAATCTTCTATTGTCCAATTTTGTGAGCTCAGTTCCCTGTTCTTAGCTGACAGGAGTGGCACCCAGTGTGGTCTTCTGCTGCTTTAGCCCATCTGCTACAAGGTTTGACCTGTTGTACATTCAGAGATGCTCTTCTGCGTACGCTGGTTGTAGCAAGTGGTTATTTAAGTTACTTCCTATCTGCTTGAAGCAGTTTGGCCATTGTCCTCTGACCTCTGGCATCAACAAGGCATTTTCTCCCCAAGAACTGCTGCTTACTGGATATTTTCTCTTTTTCAGACCATTCTCTGTAAACCCTAGAGATGTTTGTGTGGGGAAATCCCAGAAGATCAACAGTTTCTGAAATACTCAAATGAACCCGTCTGGCACCAACAACCATGCCACATTCAAAGTCACTTAAATCATCTTTCTTCTTCATTCTGATGCTCCGTTTGAACTTCAGCAGGTCGTCTTGACCATGTCTACATGCCTAAATGCATTGAGTTGCTGCCCTGTGATTGGCTGATTAGACATTTGCATTAACAAGCAGCTGAACAGGTGTACTTAATGAGGTGGCCAGTGAGTGTATCTTGATAATGTTTTACAAAGCCAATGAGTTAGATATAAATGTATATGGGTTTTTTTTTTGCCATTATAATTTTAAATATTTTGTACTTGACATTGTTATTATAAGGCTATCTTTAATAATCCATCATTCTCTGTATTTAACAAGTTCTAAGTAGTGCAGTGTGCAGCAGTGTGAAGCACCCAGGGACCAACTTCAGATTTAACCCAGCACCTTAGTCAAGGACACAATGATAGGAGCATAAAGCCTAGCATGTTTTTTGATGCCAGAAGAAACTGTAGCTCCCACAAGAAACCTGCACAAGCACACAAAGAACATGCTAAAAACACCAACTCTTATACCAGGTAACAGTACTAAGCACTGACTCACACCATGCTGTTTTTGTATTATTCAGTTCTACAGGGAAAAAGATGTGCGTATTGTTGGAAAAATGTCAGTCACACACAGCTGATCCATACAAACTAATTAGTTGGTTTGCTCCTTTGATGCAGCTCTCAGTTTCCAGGTTTAGCATGGTGGAATAAAATGAAACGATATATTTATGTCATTATGTGCAATGTATGTTGTTCTCTGTGAGAAAAATCAGAGCTGTATTAAAGACACAATCTGATAGACTTGAGTATACAGATTGTTTTGGGGTTTTTTTGTGGGTGGGTGTGGTCCTTTGTATATTTTTATGCTTATTATAGACCTTATCATGTGAATAATGATAAATGTAGGAATTATGCAGGAATTTGCAGTTTTAATCATTTATTTTATATCTTTAAAAAAATTGCTGCTTTGATATGATGTTTGGTAAGACTCAAAATAGATGTAGAATAACTGAGATTGAATTATACATATAATAATATAAATAAATCATAAAAGACTAAGTTTATCAAGAGTGTATCTCATAGAGACTCTAACAGTTAACTTGGACCAGGTGTGACTCAGAAGACTCAATCTACTCCGGTGATATAAACCCTGAATGCCACAGTTACACACACACACACACACAAAATACTGCAGAGAGAGAAATGCACCTGCTCTCTGTCTGCAGTGTACTGTGCATGAGTGTGGACCAGCAGGATTAAAAGGTGTTTTGAAATAGTCCGCTAATCCCACAACAGCAGGACTCTACATATGTGCCCAATTGAAAGGACACACACACACACACAGGCCTATGCCCCCACCCACACACACTTGTATCCCATTTTAAAACACTTCAACAATGCTTCACACTCCTCCCCCATCTCTATGGACACCGGAGCATCTGCTGCCCACAGCGATTACCTGGTGATTACATGAAAGCAGTGTCCAGATTCGATTTATAAAGATTCATTCTTTTCTTCTTTTTTTTCCCCTCTTAAACCCATATGTCCTTCCCAGCATCACTTTCTTTTAGTCTCCCACTACAGTACATCTTTCTCTCCACCATCTCCTGACAAACACACACCTCTCTCAGGTACAGAAGTGACCTCTCCATGTCTCCAGAGACTACTTCAGCGACAGTGTGCTGCTGCAGTGCTGCGCAGTCTGTACAGCAGGCACACACATACACTCTCTCTCTCTGCCACATGCATTCACACAAGATCGATAAGAAACACTACATCCATGAGATAAGGCCAGCTTCACAGTCTCTCTGCAGACTAGGCAAGAGTAACAGTTTATGTTATGGGAGCCATGATTTCATAAAAATACTGCTAAGATGACACTTGAGTGTAACTTTTAATTTTAGCATTTCAGTAATTACAGAGAAAATAAAGTTTGAGTTGAGTTTAAAATCAGCTGTTTGTTTTTTCCACAGTGATATTTCCTCTGGAAATCAATGTTCCATTTAAACCCTAGTAAATGTTCCTTTTTGATCAAGTTCAAATTCAAGTTTGCAAACTTTCCCCAACCTTCATATATGCTGAGTTGTACAATAGCCTGCAGATATCTTTAAAGTGTATGGACGTGCCTGTTGGGAGCTCTGAGCAAGGACAGAGTACTGAGTGGGCCTAGACCAAGGTGCAAGAAGAGGTTAGGGAAGGGCAAGAGTCTCTTTTTGAATTACCTGCTTTCAGGACTTTCACAAAGCCACAGAGCTCTGCCAGTTGCATTGATTGCCCTGCCATGTTTCACTGATCCTCATCCTTTTACACTGATGCTATTTTATACCTCATTTTTATTTTAATATGACTTCAACCTCCACTGTGACTGCAGATGTGAATTAATACAAGCTAAATACAAGCATAAAGCATAAAGAGTACCTCCTGGCACAATGTATGGATGATTTGTTTAGATAGGCAACCTACATTAAATCCAGTAAATTTAATATATAAATTTTGAAACAAAAATAACTCAGTAGAAACATTATCTCTTAATTCTTCCACATTTGATTAACTACTTGTTTGCAAGTGTACTACTTGAACAGCATCTCTATTTTTCTCTTAAAATAGTACCATACTTTAGAGTCATTTCTAGGAAACAGTCTTTGAGTCGAGTTAAATAAAATCACTTCATTCTAAGAATAACCTGCAATAACATGAAGAAAAGGAATTGGCAATAAAACATGAAGTAAATCCCCAAATAAAACATTGGTTAAGTTTAAAGACCAAACTAGGAAAATTACTTGATCCGCAACTTTGCTTCTTTCACAGTGACATTGAATACATGAGGCATGGTCACCAAACCACTGCCACAAAGTTGGAGGCAATATAGTCCAAAAAGAAAGCCTATGCTTCAGCATTAGGTTCCCTTTACTTGGAACAAACAAGCCTGGCCCAAAATGTGAAAAGCAATTCAAGGTGTTAGAAGTATATTGGGACATGCAATACTTTTAGCCATACTGTGTACTTGTGCAGCCCCTAGTGGCTTCACGATGTGCTGCAATGCAGTTTCACTTAATTCAGAAAATGTTTTTATGCTATACGATATTTATATTGATATACACATGTAGGTCTAAAATGATATGCATCCATGCATGTTATACATTTATGCAAAAACATAAACATGTAGGAATGTATTAACACTTTAACCGTCTTACATATGCATCCAGATACACACACACACACATAGAAGTGCAGCATGTGGGTGGTATCCTCGGTGCTATAAAACATCTTGCATCCCACATGCTTACATAACTCCCTCTCCACCTCCTCCAGCTGATCACTCATCACTTTATCCTCTGCAGGGAAGGAAAAACACCCCTTCTCACTCTCTCTCTCATTGAAATCAGCCAGGCAGGCGCCCCCTCCTGCAATCGATCATGATTTCGTTACACTGGCAGCATCAAATAAGCATGTCACTCCAAAGAGATCAGCCTGCAGTAAACTGCATCTCCAAGTGAAGATTTTATGTTGGTAAAAAAATGAATCGTAAACCTGGACTACCTGTGACAACACAGGAGCTCAAATGTCAAACCTTCTTGTCATCCACCGTTACTAATAGTTACAGGAAGAGAGACTTCAATATTCAGTAGCTACTTGTCTTTTATCACTGCAGATATCAGACCAGAAATCTCTACACCTCGACAAAGAGCTGTTATGACAAAAAAAAACAAAAACAAAGTAAGGTTATGATATAACAGCTAAAATGCACCTCCCTCCTGTTTGTATCCTCAGCACGCATTAGAGAGTAATGAGAAGAAATGCCTGATGGGCATTCTTCACAGTATGGCCTCTGCATCGACTTCAGTCTTGTTTTGGGTAAGAAGCCAAAGGACTAAGCCTGCATGGATACTGATGGATGGCTCTCCAGTGCCATACATCGAGTACGAGATAAAAATTCACTCTGTCACCAAGGTGAAAGATGAGGACAAGAACCAGCCGGCAGTCAGTTCACAAAGCACCAGTTCAGTCAGAAGGCAGGAATGTGTGTTCTGGGACCTCTGCACCCTTCAATGGGCATACACAGAAAGCAAGAAGTGGGGAGAGCAGCCAAAGCATGCAACCACACAGCGAAGCAGGCATCAGTGAGGAAGGATATGACATCAGATAAGTCAGACAGAGCGTGGAAAGAGAAGCTGGGGGGGAGGTGGGTTGCAAAGTGGCTTGCATCAACTGTTAGCAGGTTAAAGGAGGTTAAATATCATGCCCAATATGTAACTGGAAAATTGGATAGGATGGGCCCTAGTTCAGATAATCTGGTGGGATGGTGGGTGAGAATGACTTTGTGGTTTGCCTGAACTAACGCTATGCTGGATTTGTGGCAATAACATTCTTTTTTTTTAACCAAAGAAAAGTATCACCTTAAGCTAAAATTGAGTTTTCTTTGGCTCCAAGGGAGTTAATATCTGTCTAGTGGTCAAGGAAGTTTGATCTGTCACATGAATTTCCAAAATAAGTGATTATTCCACCATCATACTAAAGCAAGTGTATTCATACGTGTTCTGTTTGAACATATTTTTGTGGTTTTCTCACCAAGTCTCTGAAAAGAGAAGCAACCAATGCTTTCATAACTCTCCTACTTTGCCTATTTGTGTGAACCTTTAAGATTGTTCTCAAATTCATGGTTTCAGTTGAAAAAAGCTCAGTAATTCCCTTAAACAGCTGAGCACTGCAAATGTTCCTGGATGAAATAGCGCAGTCGGTGGGGACTGTTTTCATCTGTCGATTGATTTCTGTTGGTTTTTTGTGCTCTAATGAGTACTTAAGGCCACAGAAATGTGTATGTGGAATTGACTCAAAGTAAACTACAGTGCTCACGCTTTTGGGATAAAGTAACATATCCCGCAGTGATAAAAGTAGGTCTGTTCCTTTCATTAGATTTGTTTAACACAGTTGAAGAAGGTGACAAAAGGTTTGAGACTTACATTGATGAGCTCGATCTCCCAGATCTTTTTGACCAGCTCCATGGAGGTGTAACCATTGATGAGGAAAGACTTGGTGTAGTCGCCAAGCTCCAAAGACTCCAGCCACTCTGCCACTGATGTGGGGTTGTTGCCATCGTATCCGATAGGTCTCACCTTAGGTACACACAGAACAGAGAAAAGGAATTAAGGAACAAGTTCATCTTCAGAGTTTTGCTTTTTATTACTTTTATGTTGCTCTGTTTGTTTTCCCTCCATGCTCTTATAAATATCATGATGCTGTGAGCACAGTAGATGTGTTACCTTTCTTCCCATTTGCCATCCTTTGGATCTGGAACTTTATTGCATACAACAGCTGTCTGAAGCAAGATTTGGTGCAGTTGCTAATTGCCTACATACCTATTTCTAATTCATCCAATTTAAATTTTATTGCTGCGCTGCACTTTTTAAATTCGAGATGCATTTCATATTATAGACTTTCCTCAATACACCAGGGTCCAGAAGGAGATAGGTGGTGAAGCTAAACGAGCACTTCTCGTATTTTTGCAGTACCAAAAAAGTAAACATGAGCACAACTATTGAGAAGGTTCATAAAAGCCACCAAAAGCAGAGTCACTGCTAAGACTGAGATACTTTGAGTGTAGCAGATAATACATAATTCATTCACCTTTCTCTTGACAGTCAAAACAGCTTCAGAGAGTTGATGTTGCTTCAAACAAGCATCCCACAACCTCCACCTTAAGTTGTGTTCGCCTACATGTGTCTGCACAAGTGTGTGTGTGTGTGTGTGTGTGTGTGTGAGAGAGAGAGAGGGCAGACAAAAGTTAAAAGGTTCCATCTCTTACAGTGTTTTGAGAAGTTTATTGGGGATGAGAGGAGGAAAATGCTGACCGGAGATCAAAGTTTTCTTTGGAGCCTCTATGAAGCCTGCTTATCTCCAAGCTCAGACTCTCCCCTTTCTTTTTGCTCTCTCTTGCAGACGTCTTTCTTCTGCTCTCACTGTGTGCAGCTGGGCACCTTTGATCTTACTTTGAGTCTTGCACACTTACACAAAGGTATTTGACCTTGCTAACATATAGCAGCAGCCAGCAAAATGTTTCTTTTAAATCTGTATATTTCGCCCTATTTTGGTAATTTCTCCTTTTTTTTAAACAACTTCTGCTCTGCTTTCCGCAACAAATATAAGTTCAAAGCATGTTGCTATGCTTTTATTGAGAGCATTTTCCAGATGTGAGAAGGTATAGATTTAGCAGTTTCTTGCATCATTTAATTTTATGTGCTTTGAAAGCAGTGATAATGTGGCTTGCTCCACCTTCCTCTGAATGCCTCTACTTGGCATCTTGTTCAAGTATTCAGCAGAACATGCAGAGAGAAACCCAGCCACCCACAGAGAGTTATATCACACGGAAACACAGATGTAGCAGAAGATTTGCAGAATTTTATATTAAACAAAAAGGACTGAGTGCAGACCAGTTCACGGTTCTCTCCTTGAATTGCTCATGAATTTGTATAACTTCATTGCTGCAATAAACCCAGTTCAGATTTGCTAAATATCCACTTTGTAGAGTCTGTGATATTCTTGTGAGTGTGTGACTGTTTGCAGCACTGACCCTGGGCAACAGCCGTATGGCCTGCAGGAGACGTTGCCTGTGGGCCGAGTTGAGGATTCCAATTTCCAGCAGGTCCTGGTCTTCCACCACATTGCTGCCCTGTAAAGCACCAAACAACAGACAGGGTTAGTAAAAGGCAACAACAAGAACCAACAATGTTCTGCTACAGATAACTCTTGTGGGAATTCTTTGGCAAAATAACAATACAACAGCCATGTCTCCACTATCTTTTAGGTTTAAAACACTTCACTTCTGATACTTTTAGCCTGACCCCATTTAGCACTGCTCCTGATATGAGTTTGCAGTATCAGCAGCTTTTATGTTCAGTACATTAGCAATGCACCACAACTCATTATTCTAACATAAATACAATGCGGTTTTCACACATACAGTGCAGCCCTGAACTTTTCTAGACATTACCACAAATGTCCACACCTGTGGATCTGACATTAGGTGATCTTTACTCTGCCAGCTTGCTAGTGCAAAGTCTATGTAATTTCAACTTGAGAACAGTCCAGGTAACTGTCTAGTAAATACACAGCATGCCTCCCGCATGCTTTACCCAAGCAGCTACCTCACCTAACCCAAACTTTGTATTTCCATTAGTAAGAACATACCTCAAGCACACTATCTGTTGTTATGTGTTACATGTGAGAAACAGCAACTTTGGATAACATCTCCAGACACTGTCTGGCATTCATGTTTGAAAATGGCTTATGGCTGTGCTGTGAGCTACAAATCAGGTAGACTTTCAATCTACTCTGTACAGTTTCTGATGTTTTCTTCCCGTTCCTTATAACACAGTTTTCTCTTCCTTTCAATAAGTAATGGAAACCTATTTGTAAACTCATAAAACCTTTCATAAGTTTTGTAATTTAGTGAACACTAAATGTGCATTTGGTTTAATTATGTGTGGTAAAGCAGGTGCAATCTGAGTTTAAATATCTGCACAACATTGCATTCTTCAGCAATTTATTTACAGTCTTTTTACTGCTATCTCATTCCCTATTCTTTTCTACATGGATATGAGAATTTTTTAACCACAATTCTGTAACAAGTTAGCAGTGTGAAGGTACGGTGCTTTTGTGCAGATTTTGATTACCTGGCATATTAGTGCCACACTATTAAGAAAGCTCACATAAGCAGTAATCATATAGTTTCTTTTACCCTGTTCATAATGTTAGTAAGTAATAACCACGCAGACGTTAATGTTAATATCCAGTTCATTTCTCAAACAATACTCTACGAAAATGACTAATCTGTGAGGAAGAAAAAAAGGAAACACAAGCTGCATTTTCTACAACTGACAGACAGTGGAAGACAGCAGTTTGGTCTTTTTTAAGAATAACAAGAGCCTGTATGGGTATCATACTGGCTCACCTTTAATTAATCCAATGGGAAGCCATAAGAGAGCTATCAGTCACTCTCCCGCTAGAGAGACAGTCCTCATGCAGACAGGTAATTACAGGAAAGAAGAGATGCGGTGTGCAGGCAGACAGCTGCAGCACAGAGAAACAGCAACTCACCCAGAAATACGGTCTGAAATACAGACTGTGACAGAAGTGAGAAGTAAAGAAATAGGGAGAGGAGAGGGACTGTGTGACCAGCCTGCAGGCAGTCTCAGGGCCATCCACACACTCACAACACACATGCACAGTACTCGCATACTGTTGTAGGACCAAAGGATTACACTTGTCATTCCCTCCACATCTCCTTCCTGTCAAACTAATAAGAGCTAACTAATAACGTAGAAGATAAGATGGAAAAAAGATACCAGATATCTGCTGTTTTCCTCCATCTTATTTCATTTCTGTGTAGAAATCGACTCTGGGAACACAGTGCCCTCGAAAGGGACATTTTGCTCCCTGGCTGAGACATTTTCATTCTAGGTATGCAATTGCTGCAGTTTAGCTTTCACTGCAGCTTCCTGAAGAGTTTCTGCAATCATGCATGAAACATGCTGCTCTTTTCTTGCACAGATTCCTATGCCAGTCTGCGTCCAGCTGTGTATCTGCTAATTGCATCTGCTTGTGTTTGCATTGAAGAAGGGAGCACTGTTCTGCATGCTGAATTTTAAATGGCTTACCAGAAAAAGTGCTGCACGAAGACTGCCGCAGTCTTTAGGTCTGTATATGCTAAAGTGAATTTTACTGTATGTTAGACATCTACACTCTGCTTAATGGCTTCGAACAGGTGCAGTGTAAAAAAAAAAAAAAAAAAAAAGGCAAGGAAGG
>VUQI01026924.1:6827-16876 GCA_015106735.1 Paratilapia polleni
AGGCGGTTCGATTCCTGGTTACCCCAGTCTCCATGCTGAAGTGTCCTTGGGCAAGATACTGAACCCCAAATTGGTCCCAATGCGCTCATTGGAGTATGAATGTGTGAGTGAATGTTAGAAAAGCACTTAAGTGTAGAAAAAAGTGCTTGTATAAATGTGTGTGTGATTGGGTGAATGAGACATGTAGTATAAAGCGCTTTGAGTACTCACATAGAGTAGAAAAGCGCTATATAAGTACCAGCCCATTTACCATTTACCATTTTTGTGTTCATACGTGATCTTAATCTACTAAACTCCTCTAAGATCCCTATTAATTGAGCACTTCCATAATGAGGGTGGTGGCTTGAAAAGAGCATCCCCAGGAGAATATGGGGTCTGTAATTATTATGTAATTGTCTATAAAACCATAATAGATCTGTCAGTATTTACTATCTCTCAAGGGGTTTTTTGCTTTTTTTAATGTGTTGATATGTGTGAAAGCTGCTGAATAACGTTGTTGCATCTTACTCTGGTTTTCATGTCATTAAAAACAAAACAAACACCTTCTCTTAAAATTCTTAGATCTGTCTCTGTTTGTGTTCCAGGAGAACTGTGAGTGGGAGTATTAGTGGAAGTGGTAGCAGTTATACTGGTTCTAGCTCCAGGTCTAGATCCTCATCCAACTCCCTGTCACGGTCACACTCTGGATCCAGAAAATCCAGGTACTTGCCCACACCCTTATTGTCATGAGTATTGCACTTTGACAGTCAGAGTGGAGTACTATTATTAGGATCATATTTTATTTAAATGTTGCACTGGCCCTCATTGATATGTTTTTACTGATTACACAACCTAATATTGGTAAATTCTCTTTTTTCCCCTCTTGCTTTCATGCTCTGCCTCTCTTGGGAAACCCTGCAGAAAATCCAGGTAGGACAGTTATTTTTCAGGCTTTGTGTTTTGTGTGTTTGTGTATGTTGGCTTGTGTAGAGATTTGGCAACCTGTCATTTCTTGTCACAGATCACTTAGTGTGAGCAGCGTGTCGTCCGTGTCATCAGCGTCATCCAGCAGCAGCTCAATGCGCAGTGCGGACTCAGATGACATGTATGCTGACCTGGCCAGCCCGGTGTCCTCTGCCAGCTCCCGTTCGCCAACACCAAATCACCCCCGCAAAGAGCGAGGGCCTCCACGTGACCGGTCCCCACATGGAAGAGACAAGAACAGAGGTTAGTGTAAGCCAAGTCCCCATTCAGTCCCCATTCAGCTGGTACACAGGATCCAGCAGCCTAGTATGCAAACATAAATGTAGTGTTGCTGGAATACAACAGATTGATGCTTGTTACTCCCAAGTTAGACTATTCACAGTTTTATATAGTTTATATTCATTGTTTAAGGTAGCAAAATATCCTTTCATTTATTGGGACACCTGGAAAGTTAAAGGTCCACAATGACACAGTTGCTCTTAACATTTAATAGCTACTCTTAATACTAACTGAAACTAGCATTAATGACAGTAATTCAATTTCATTTTTATAGCACCAGTTCACGACAACAGTCATCTCAAGGTGCTTTGTATTGTAAAGCAAAGACCCTACAATGTCAGAGAGAAAACCCCAATAATCACACGAGTCACAGTGAGCAGAACTTTGTGACAGTGGGGAAGAAGAAATCTCTATTACTAGCAAGTGACCTCCAGCAGAACTAGGCTCAGAGAGGGGCAGCCATTTGCTGCAGTGGGTTCGGGGGGTGGGCATAGAGAATACACACTGTGGGACAGAGTCACTGTAAAAAGAAAATACGCCCCCTTTCAGTCCTAAGGTTTTATGTAATAATATAGATCATCTGGTCCTTAGTAGGTCTTGAAATTAATTCAGTTCAATTCAATTTTATTTATATAGCGCCAAATCACAACGCCAGTCGCCTCAAGGTGCTTTATATATTAGGGTAAAAACCCTTCAATATTAGACAGAAATTAGGTAAATACAACCTCAGATGACTACAAAACATGACATATTCCACACAAACTAAACCAAAATGCAGAAGCAGTGTGTGGAAAAACTAGGTACACCCTTACTGCTTCAAGAGGAACTAAGAGGGAAAGTAGCAGCGAGGTGCTACAAATCAAATGCAGTTGATTAACTGATCATTAGCAAGTGTGACCACCTCCATAAAAGCAGAAGTTTTGGCAGTTTGCTGATTCAGGTGTGTGTGTTAACACAATGCCAAGGAGGAAAGACATCAGCAATGATCTTAGAGAAGCAATTGTTACTGCCCATCAATCTGGGAAGTGTTATAAGGCCATTTCCAAACAATTTGAAGTCCATCATTCTACAGTGAGAAAGATTATTTACAAATGGAAAACATTCAGGACAGCTGGAATCTTCCCAGGAGTGGGCGTCCCTGCATGTTCACCCCAAGGTCAGAATGTGCATTCCTCAGAGAAATTGCAAAAAGCCCAAGAGCTACATCTCAGACTCTACAGGCCTCAGTTAGCATGTTGAAGTTCATGACAGTACAATTAGATGGCCTGTTTGGAAGGGTTGCCAGGAGAAAGCTGCTTCTCTCTGAAAAGAACATCCCAGCACAGCTTAGGTTTGCAAAGTTGCATCTGAACAAACCGCAAGACTTCTGGAACCAATGTCCTTTGGACAGACAAGACCAAAGTGGAGATGTTTAGCCATAATGCACAGCGTCACATTTGGAGAAAATCAAACACAGCATATCAGCACAAACACCTTATTCCAACTGTCAAAAACGGTGGTGGAGGCATGATGATTTGCACTTGTTTTGCAGCCACAGGACCTGGGCACCTTGCAGTCGACCATGAACTCCACTGTATACCAAAGTATTCTAGAGTCAAATATGAGGCCATCTGTCCAACAGTTAAAACTTGGCCCAATTTGGGTCATGCAATACCAACAAATCTCCAACAGAATGTCTGAAAAAGAAAAGAATCAAGGTGTTGCAATGGGCCAGTCAAAGTCCAGACCTCAACCTGATTGAAATGCTGTGGCAGGATCTTATGAGAGCTGTGCATAAACAAATGTCTGCAAACATCAATAAACGGAAACAACGTTTTAAAGAAGAGTGGGCCAAAATTCCTCCACAACACTGAGAGAGACTGAAAAAGTCATACAATAAATGAAAACGATAACTTCAAGTTATTTCTGCTAAAGGTGGCTCTACAAGCTACTGAATCATCAGGTGTATCTAACTTTTCGTGCACTGCTTTGGCATCTTGGCTTAGTTAATAAATAATAACACAGTGTGATATGACAAGTGTTGTTGTTCATCTGAGGAATTTTAAGACCTGGTAAGGACTATACATTTTTTTATATCCTGATAAGTAAATGGTAAATGGACTGTACTTACATAGTGTTTTTCTACTCAGTTTGAGCACTCAAAGCACTTTCTTAATACATGCCTCATTCAGGAATTGACATAGAATTGACAGACGGTGTACTTTTATTTTACCATGACTGTAAACACATTGGGGGTGGAGGAAAAGTCCTCATTGCATCATGGGAATTCCCCCAGCAGACTGAGCCTATAGCAGCATAACTAAGGGATGGTTTGGAGTCACCTAATCAAGCCCTAACTATAAGCTTTATCAAAATGGATACTTTGCAGCCTAATCTTCAAAGTAGAGAGGGTGTCTGTCTCTTGAACCCAAACTGGGAGCTGGTTCCACAGGAGAAGGCCCTGATAGCTGAAGGCTCTGCCTCCCATTCTACAATGGAAACTCTAGGAACTCCGAGTATGCCTGCAGTCTGAGAACAAAGTGCTATATTGGGATATGGTTCAAGCTCCAGAGATCTTTAAGATAATGATGGTGCTTGATCATTCAGGACTTTGTATGTGAGAAGAAGAAGCATTTTTGAAATTCAATTTTGGATTTAACAGGGATCCAGTTAAGATTAGCTAATATGGGAGAAATATCTCTTTGTAGTTGCTTACACATTAATGTTAACGTTCTGCTTTTAATTAATTCACAAGACTTGTCTTTATTTGCCTCAACTGCTGAACTTTACCACCACCCCCACCCCACACACACACAGACACACCCCTTCTAATTCCGTACTTTGGAATTCTCCTATATTTTAGTATGTTTGAACAATTTCTGCCATGCTAAAGTTACTGCATTACGCTGTTAGACAAGACTTTTAGTCAGTGGAAAAAAGCCTTTTGTGTTTTAAACATTTCCACAAAAGTGCCGTAGAACAGTCAAACCAACCCTCATAAGAATATTTATGCTTATGACATTCACCCCCTGACAACCATTTACAAATTCAGGTGTTATTCTGGAAACAATTGACATAGTCATTTCATTCATACAATAACTGCAGTGTTTCAAAATTGTGTTTCTGTTAGGGTAGAGAAAACTGAAGTGACATAACTATTGCAAAAGCAATAACACGTTTTTCCTCTTTATATTAGCTTTCAATTAAATCAAAACCTCACTTGTGTTTATCATGGATCTTTTCATGTTTAAACAATAGACATTTTGCAGCTTCAACAAAAACAAAATTAAAGATTTAAAAAAAATACATCTGTAAAAAGCTGAGTGTATTTAATCTATTGTTCTCTTTTGGTTCATAGGCTCTCATGTTTCTTGTTTTCATCATTACAGAAAGATCATTGAAGAAAGATGAACCCTTCAGGGAGGACCGCAGGAAGATCGACCAGTCTGGTGCCCCACCCAGAGAAGGAAATCCCATGGCCAGATCAGGGCCTGGTAACAGGGGGGGACACCCAATGCATCCTCCACCTGGCACCATGGGCCCCCCCGGAAACTATGGAGGTTCAGGTTCCCACAAAGACATCAAGCTCACCCTTCTCAACAAGGTAAATATTATGCCTTCTTACAGTTTTAAGGAGACTGTTCATCTAAATCAGAAAACATAACCTTTTATGTTTCTAAAGGCTTTTTATGAATCATTAACTTTCATTAAAACAACAAGAATTGCAGGAAAATTTACATTTTGACACCTGTATGAGTGAAAAATTGTCTCTTTGACACCAGTTACACACAACAGACCGGCATGCCTAGAGAGCTAGTCAGTGCATACTAGTCCACATTTGATGGTATGGACAGTGACCATAATTAATTTTTGTGTTTTTTGTAGCCCTTGAACATTAAATGATTTAAGTTTAATTTAATTTATATGGTGCCAGCCCACAACAATATTTGTCTCAAGGTGCTTTATATGTTACGGTAAAGACCCCAGAATATTAGAGAGAGAATTTAGTGGGAAGGAAGACCTCTGATTTAACAGGAAGAAAACCAGGCTCAGGGATGGATAGCCATCTGTCATGTCTGGTTGGGGGCTGAGGGGAAAGAGAAGAGAGAAAAGAAGAGCATAGAGAGACCACAAACAGGACGAAACACAAACTACAGGAGAGAAGACAAAAGTTAATGACATGCAGTGGTGGCATATAAACACAGCGGGAGTGGAGAAAAAGAAGCTCTGTGCATCATGGGAATTCCCCTAGCAACACAAACCTATAGCAACATAACTAGTGGATGGCCCTAACTGTAAGCTTTATCAGTGTCTCATCTGGCTTGATAGATAAGCATAACTGGGTTATTATCTGCATAGCAAAGGAAATGTATGCAGTGTTTTCTAAAAAAATTCCTAAGGGAAGCATGTATAAAAGTGTCACAGCAAAGAATCTTGTGCAACTTGTGACTAACCTTTGAGTATGAGGAAAAACAGTGTTTACAAATTGGATTCTATCAGATAATATCAGAATATTTTAATTATTTGTCTCTTATGCCTGGTCAATTTTCAGCAGCAGGGAGACAAAGGTAACAGGAAGAGGTACCTGCCTGCAGACAAAGACAGGCCAGGTTCCCCCCTCAGCAAGAGAATGGCTGTGTCTCCAGACAGAGGTGAGAAACATGGTGACTGACTAAAGCTGTGGTCATTATAAAGCTGGAGACACCACTGCCAAGTAGTCAATCCTGTACTTCCTTTAAGTCTGCATTAGTACTTGGTCCATTACAATGTCAAGTTTCCACATACAACTCTGAGCAGTCACAAGAAATTGGCAGGTCTGTGGACGGCTGCTTAGAGCCTCACACTCACTTGTAGATGTGGAAATGGAAACTATAACACATCTGTTAAAATCTACTCCTAAACAATGGTGTCGCTGCTCAGAAAAAAATCACAGCTTTAGTGCCAGATTAGAATTAAAAGTCAATACAATAAACAAAACAACAGCAGAGATTGTTTTAAAGTTTTTTGCAGAACATCTCACATTTTCCAACAATAGCAAAACCTGTTCACTTATATTACAAAAATACAAGCCGACATCCTAATTTAGCTCACCCAAAGTAGAAGCTGAGACATTGCATAAAAAAATTTAACAGCAGTCAGAAGAGATCATGCATCTTTTCACATGAACCGCTTTAATGTAGTTCAGTCCTAACTGCCTCATTACCTGTTAAACCAATGTTTTCAGGCCGCGATAAGAGGATACCTGGCCGACCTCCACTTTCTCCTCGAATGGATCGGCCCAGAGGCCAAGGGCCCCGACCCATTCCTCCCCAGGGAGACAGGTTGGTGCAGCCTTTGACATATTATTGCTCAAGGACTATGGTATATATCCCTTCACACTGAACACAAGAAACATTCAGCTAGAAGTGTGGAAATTCTTAAGTCACCTTTTCACTGTTGCATAGCCTCTGTATAAACAGCAGTGATCATGGTGACTCAGGCCAAACACATCAGGGTTTTCAGAGAATGATGTGGTCGGGCAAACTTCATTAGCTAAAATGAGGAACATGCCACAGATGGTAAACCTTCCCTGCACGTGCTGTAGTATTCACTGTCTCTTGTGCAAATTCCCCACAAAGAAATAATTGCTTTGTATTATAATGCATTCTATTTTGAGGAAATGGTATGATCATGACTAATTGTGAGTCATACACTGATGACCCAAACATTAGACAGGAGCCATCACAGTGTTCTTATATTCTTTTGAATCTTAATCCTACAGATGTTTGAAGCAGAGCCGAATGAAAGAATTTAAATAACATTTTGTTTTCTTGTTTTGTCTTGAAACTCAATGTGATTTCCACTGTGAAAGGCATGTAGATGAAAGCTGGGCCTTGTCACAGCAAAGGGAGGGAACCAACCACTAATGGAGACTATTTAGCACATCTTCTCTTCAAAAAAAAAAAGGATGCTTCTAGGACTGATAACAGGGTGGCTGTGGGTCTTTAAAAAGTCTTAATATGTCTCTAATAAACATTTACTAATAAAAGATCTTCAGCATCTTAAGTTGTTCTTAAGTACAGTTTGGATTGGTCTAGAATTTCCAAAACACTATGCCACTAGTTTAGCCTTCCACCCCCTGGTCTTTACATGTGATCATGCAGTGCAGCTGTATGACTAAGCTGACTTTGATCCACACTCCAGTTCAGAATGCTGCAGCATTAGGAGAACACAGAAGAATGGTTAACCCCGCTAACATATTGAGATAAAGGACTTATCCAAATATAATTAGCAAACACAAATGGAGGGATGTCAGTTGAACAGCTGACATCCTTCCAAAGTTGATGGATATCAGCTGACCATCTTAATGCCAGTGTGTCCCCATAGGGACATACATGTGTTAGAAATAAAGAAAGCAGAACCATGTTAATGCACAGGTAGATATTGAACAAGTGCAGTATAGCAGCAATATTTTAGACATTTTACCACTAAACAAAATATATTTTGCTCATATAGTAGGATCATAAAATGCATTAGTTAAGGCTTATGTCTTGGCTTATATCTTTAAACAAAAAATATATCTAGAAAATTCCGAATTCCCCAGTGCAGAAGGTCATTTTAGGGCCAGTGGACTGCCGTAGTGAAACTCTGAACAGTAACTAGTGACAACCACAGATCAAAGTGATGTGACATTTTCCATTTCCTTGTTTTGTCTGACCAACGGTCTAAAATACAAGAGATAATCACTGTCATATGTACAGAAATTACATCACATATTGTGTTGTAGGGATTGTTAGACTTATGAATAGTTGTATACCCAACTTGTCATAATGGCTTGTTCATAAAAGGCCAGTATAATACATAATTTCAGCATTAATTCTGATCAAAAGATTTTTAAAATGGTGCATAGTCAAGAGCTCCCTTAGATGCTCAACAGAAACTGTTTTTAGAGTCTATTGTTTAATGTACAATCAACCAGAAATTAAAAAACTGCTTTCACAAAACTGTTCAGCTGACTGATATGAATGGCTGCGTCTGGGTTTTGGATTTCTTAAAATATATATTTTTTAAAAATCTGAATTTTTTTTTTTTTAATGATCTCCTTTATGTGTCAGGAAAACACAAAAATGCTGACACATCCCAAGATACTGGAGCTCAAAGTAAACCCTTAAACTTCTTTAATTTGTCTGCACTCTAAAACCTAAAAGGTATTTGAATCACTGTGATATAAAATGATGAATTCAGGAATCCCTTTGTGCTTTTGTCTGTAAGGATGTGAAATAAGAATTCAACTGAATTTCTTAAAAGCTCAGGGAAAATTTGAAATTGAACTTGTTGAAACCTGCAGAAATCCTGTTATGGATATACAGAGCTGTTTGTTCTCTTTGTTCCTGATTTCTTAGTTTTTTGAATATTTATCACGTTTCACATCATCAAACACATTTGAATATTAGACAAAGATAGCCTGAGTAAAAACAAAATGCAGCTCTTAAAAGATTTCATTTATTAAGGGGGGTAAAACTATAGTTTTAAACTATAACCAATTTAAAAAACCGTAGCAGAAAACATGACGTTGTGTCATCTGACTCTCAGGTCGTCAGACAGAAAGACTGATTCAATAGTGGAAGTAGTGAATATAGATAACAGCTCTCTGACATTCTCTGGCTACGCAAGCTTATTCTTATTGTTGATGTGTTTCCCATTCAGTATTTCTCCTGCCATTCTTAGTCATGTAACCTTATCTACTTTCAGCTGGTAAATATAACCCTCTGTTTTCCTTCTTAGAAAACGTCCTCTGTCTCCACCCCCCAAATCATCTGGGAAAGGCCCAGCAGCACCATCGGGCAAGCCAGCCGCTCCGAGCTCAGCATCGGCCACTGGCTCTGGCTCTGGCTTGGGCTCCAGCTTGGGCTCCAGCTCAGGGTCAGGCTCTGGTAAACCAAGCAACACACTGTCCCGGCGCGAGGAGCTGCTGAAGCAGCTGAAGGCTGTGGAAGATGCCATCGCCCGGAAACGAGCAAAAATTCCTGCCAAATAAATGGCAGTCTACTCCTCGCCTGTTCAGCCACCTGCAAACCCGCAAACCTGTCTTGCTCGGGCAACTGTGAGGGTCATGGGGTGGAGTGTTTTCCCCTAGACCTCCAGTGGACATGTAAAAATGTTGTATGGTTTGTGTATAAAGGCTGTTGTGTGAGTGAACAGGAAGTAGTCGCCACAATAACCATCTTGTGCTTGTTGGGCTCTGCTCCATTTTTTGAGTGTTGGTCACTCCCATGTGCTCGAGTTTGCTCCCCTTAAAAGCCTTTCAACGTCTCGGCTACAGTTTACCTCATGAATGGGAGGGGACAACTGGAGGGGAGGGACATCTCAGGAATGGAGTGCAATATGTTTAGACTTCACAATGCAGAGACAGAAAGGTAGTAAGGGGCACTTTGTTCACCTGCTGCTCACTTTGTGCCCTCAGCAGAATGGAAGTATCTTCCTCGTCATGTGATGAATAACAGATTTATAAACACTGGGCCACTTCTTTCTCCACCGCCTTTTATGGTCTTGTTCTTGCATCTTTTCCCCTCTTTCCTATATGTAGAGTGGTGTGACTGTTGGCTCAGCTCTACAGGGTACCGGCAGCCCACAGGGCCTCAAAATGCTTTGTACAAATCTCCAAGTTCACAAGCGTCAATATTCGGCCCCTGGAACAGTAAAAAGCCCAGTTCCATCTTTAACCACCTTGCCTCCATTTTGTGTTTTAGGGTAGTGTTCGCTCTCGTACCTTGTACAATAACAATATCAGATCCTTTCAAGCATATAATTAAAGACTACATTGATGTGAAGTATTGCTTTTTAAAAAA